>JANAVB010009428.1:0-86712 GCA_029216955.1 Iris pallida
ATAAGTCATATAGGGGCTCAACCTCCGCTGTCTCATCTTCAGGTTCCGGAGGAAATTGTTGAACAACAATCTTCTTCTTCGACCTCTTTGATGGAGCTGGGTCTTCTTCCGCAACAAAAGTCTTCAGATGGAAATTCGGCATGAAGGTGCTCGACGAAACATAGAAGCGAGCATATGTGTAAAGCATCTTCGTCCCCGTGCTGGATAAAGGATTAGGCATAGAGAATACAGCTTTTGTATCTTTAGCCGCGAAGTATCTCCAGGCCCGAGCTCCGTCAATAAGCCCTCCACGAGCAGAAAGGCAGGTGGTGGCATTCCCAACATGAAGTTGGTCATAGCCGAATTGCCTGGCAAATCGGCTCGATAGATACGGCTCCAGATACGTCATTTCTTCATGACGGTATACCAGATGAGAGGCCGGATTCTCTGCAACCACTGAAAGGCTACATCATCTAGCCTATTCCCTTTATCTCCGTCTATCATATTCAAGGGCATGCTCTCATAACCCAGTGGTGGAGGGACACATTGAATGGACCAATGTGACGCTCGATTCAGAATATTTCTGCATTCTGGAAGAGTGTGAACCTTCCAGAAAGTTTCTCCAGAGTACTTCTCCAAAAAGAAACTGCCACTCCCTCCTGCTCCCGGAGGTATCAGACCGTCATGATGGAGAGAAGCCAACCATATAGATATGTGAAGGGCATCTCTATTCTGGGAATTCATCGGTCATCCTCCTCTGATTAGATAGCATCTTGGTTACAAAATTCCGAAGACATGCGTTCAGCCTACAGGTCATCGCTGATAATAAGTCTATCTTATAACCATATATAAGGCGCACTGCTGCAAATAACGCCTCTATGTATTCTGTCTAGAGAGCTGGAGCCAGGAACGACGAATCTTCTTAACCAAAGATAGGAATCCGGCTAAATGACCGTTCTTTGACAGAGTCTTTCTACTCTGACTCACATACGAGCTGAAGGTGGTTCCAGCTTTAAACTCATACCAGTCTTCAGTGATCGTGAAATCCTTGCAGTCATACTTCTCTAGTAGATAAATGATTTCACTCTCAGAGAGAGGCTTGAAGAAGTTAATTTGGTACCATCTCTTCTCGTTTATCTTTTTCTCATCATTTTCACGGTTCATGAAAAGATAAGACATCCACTTCTGATGTGGCAGCCGCTTCATCTTTAGAACTCTTGTAATACAGAGTACATATGCCAAAATGGCACATTATCTCTTCAAACATGTGTACCATCTCCGGATTCTTCTCGACAGAAAGTTCAGCTCTTCTGTCGTAGGCACATACTCTTCATACGGTAGTGTGCCTGAAGGCAGATACGAGATGTATTCCATCTCATGAAGGGCAAAGCCCATCTCCCCTTTGGGAGTCATAAATGTCCCCGTCCTGTGGTTATACCTCTCAACCAAAGCCAAGAACAAAAGGGGTTGGGTCTGAAGCCGTATGAGGAATTGACGATTGCGTCATAAAGGTTTATCTTCTTCAGCTCACTCTCAAACTGCTCAGAGCCCAATGGACCAAAGTCCTCCATCTCACGTTCTCCTGATTCATTAAGCCGTTCATCCTCGGCGTCGAATCAGTGGGGTAGAATGCATTCTCATTTGCCATGAATTCATTTATGAAAACAGGCATCCTGAATGGCATCAATATTGATGAGTCTTCGGATGGTACACATCCCGGCTTCAAACCTCGGAACACGATACATGATTCTCTGGAACTGAAGAATCCCTCCTTCCTGTAAATGATACTCGCTCCTTGCCTGCTGATATTCTGTTAAGTGCCAGGACATCTTTCTGGGATAGCTGGCATGCATAAATCTCATGATAGATAAGCCCCTAGAAACCTTCGGCCAGTACATGGGCTGTTTTGCATCACCTTCGAAGTAGAAGCAGACCTTCTCTCTGATGCCCTTTGGTTGTGACTTCTGTGCTATGGCATCCCCGAACAGAAATGCTGGTTTCTTGTGGGACACCAAATCAAGACTCTGAAAGGGTTGACCATTCATCAGACAGAGTAGAGTTGTATGGTCTTGATTTGCCAACAATGACAGTCTGGCTTCTGGAAGGTCAAACTGAGGAAATTGCACATGAGATAAATCATGTTTAAATAAAAACTCAGGTGCCCTTCATAATCTGCCTCTTCACTTCGGATGTTCACTACAGAAAATAAAAGAAGACAAGGTCAGATGTGTTTCAGTAAAATCTATGTCTACGAGCCTTATGCGTGAATAGCAGTATTTGAAAGAAATTTCATAAATCATGCAGACTTCAGACAGATATACTATCAAGACACTCTGAATGATTTATTCACGCATGTGATTAATTCACGCAAAGTCTAGACAGATTAGAATGAAAAGTCACGCATCATTGCCAGAATCACATTGAAGTAAAAATGACAAAATACACTGACAGATCAAAACTAATCTATCCAGAGGATGACTCTCAGAAGCTGCGTGAATAATTCAACATGGACATCTCTGCCAACATGTGAAAAATCACGCAGAGTCATGAAAGCTGCGTGAATAATTCAACATGGACATTTCTGCCAACATGTGAAAAATCACGCAGAGTCATGAAAGCTGCGTGAATAATTCAAACATTGACATCCCTGCCAATACATGAAAAATCACGCAGAGTCATGAGAGCCATGCTCATTTGCGTGAAACACAGAGCTTCGTAAACACGAAGATGTGAAGTATGGCCGACCCTAAAGAGGGGGCATACTTTATCAATATCCTTTGCCCTAAGAAGGGGGGATATATTTCTGAAGTTTATTATTTGTCTTAAGATCCTAAGATTTCTATGTGGAGTTCATCTTCATCAAAGTCATCTTCATCAAGTCATCTTCAACAGTTCATATCCCCATCCATCACTTACGCTGCATAGGAGGATGCGTGACTTCGCGTCGAGGAAGTCTGTCAGTGGTGGCACGCGAGAAGTCGCAGGAGCTTTCCCCTTGGCCTGAGCGTCGGTTTTCTTAGGAGCCATTGCTGTTGAGAAAGGGAAGAAGAAGTCGGGGAAGATAAAGTTCCGAGAAGATGAAGTTTCTCTTCTGTGGATTTTTCTTTCTCTAAAGCAAGTAAAGAAAAAAGAAGTGATTTATGGCCTATTTATAGGCTCATGAAGAATTCCAAACGGCAACATCATTATTTGCCTCGATTTAGAAGCTTTTGCACGGGATCCTAACTGCACAGAATCCCAACAGTCCAATCATTTCGGAGTAAATCTCTCTTTAAAGTCATCTCGGCGTGACTAAATTCATTTTATTATCTCGATTTCAAAGTATTTCGAAATAATTTATCATTTTTTGAAAACTTTGAAGGGGGTTTTGTAGGCCTCAAAAATGAAAGTCACGCTGAGTTGATCAGAACAAAGTCTAAAAGTCATGCTGAGTTGATCAGGACAAAGTCTAAAAGTCATGCTGAGTTGATCAGGACAAATTCTAAAAGTCACGCTGAGTTGATCAAGACAATGTTTAAAAGTTACGCTGAGAGACAGCTCATCATTTGTCAGAATGTCATTATGACTGACAGCACAACAGTCAAAGAATGTCTCCTCATATGCCACGTATGCACGGAACTCGAGAGATTATAGCCGACTATTACGTGACTTTCAAAATCTTCTTCAACAAGACTCAGCCTTCATCAAGTTGGCGTACCAAAAGAGTTTATTGTCATTTAATGCGACTGACAAAAGGCAATCAATGTCAGAGATTTTGTGTCAGTCGAGGCACGTCGAATCAAGACAGCTGGCCGTTCTGACTCAAGTCTGCGTGTATTTTGAACTTCTATGTTCCTTTCTCAAGCTTGCGTGTATTTTGAAGCTTTTTTCACTAAGTCTGCGTGGATTCTGAAGCTTTCTGCCCCAAGTCTGCGTGGATTCTGAAGCTTTCTGCACCAAAGTCTGTGTGGATTTTGTCCTCAACAAGCCTGTATGGATTTCATCAAATTAGAGTACGTGGCAGTCATGCCACTGATCTCTCACCTGTGTGTCCTGTAACTTGCACACGATTCATGCACGATTGCCATGTGTCCAACAGTTACAGGCCACGTCCAGTAACTGCTCATAACCTTGCATATGTTAAATCCTGCGTGATTTTCAACTATGCACAGGTTGTGAAGACAATTATCTTTTCAGTTATTTTTGACTCTATAAATAGAGTTCTTTTCTCATTCATTGTACAGATACATAGATATCTAAATTGCTGTTGAAATTTTGAGAGCTTTTCTTCTTCGCATCGTCTAAGGGATAAAGCGATCGTCTTCTAGATCGGATTCCTACAGTTGTATTTTCCCAGAAACACAATAAATAAAGTGAATTTATTATGGAAAACACCTTCTATCGTTTGGCTTCCAAGAGAAGGATGCCATGGGAACTTACTCCTTCTTAAGGAGGGGCAGTGGGGGGTACCCTTTCGATTGATGTTACTTCGAATCAAAGGGATACCTTGGCCGCCTCGCGAGCTGGGCCCCCGTTCAGTTGCCGAACTTTGTGCCCTGGGAGCCTTTATAGTGATGTCCCTAATGACACCTTTGCCTTTGGTGCTTCGACCTTTGTAAATCGGATGCTAACATCGAAGGTCATATATCCGAAATGTGGCTTTAGGGTTGAAGGTTGGTGTCACCACGTGCCGAAGTGGGACGAGTTGACACTTTGAGTGTTGTCGAAGTTCAAGGCTAAGCTTAAAGAGATTGGGTTGACGGTCGCTATCCGTGCCACACAGGCCGGCGTGGATCTCAACAAGCATATGTTCCTTGCACTCTTGGAAATGTTCAATACCCACACTGGCACTTTTTTACTCCAGTGGGGGAGTTGGGATTGGCTCTCTATGAGATGTACGAGGTGTCCAAGCTTTCCTGGGGCTCGAACCGTATGAGGAATATTTTTCGACAAATGAAGAGATCCTGGTTCTGGAAAATAAGGACCCGGAGATGATGGCTATTTTCAAAGAGGTGGCGAGCCATCATTATCTGATGCAATGGAAGGACAAAGGCAAAACACAGCCTCACGTGACTGCTTGGAGGGATTACGTCTTCAAGCAGGACCTGGCGGATTCTTTGAAATTTTGGTTTACGACTCCGCAGGGGTTGAAACCCGCGGAAGTAACCTCCAAAATGAGCCGACTAGGCGAGAAGCCCCCTGTTCAAATAAGAGTGGCGAAGATGTGTACAACTGTTTCTGGTATTGCGTGCACCGGATGTCGTCCAAGGCAGTATTGATTGCCTACTTGGTGATATGGCTCCGGGACTGTGTATTTTCAGGTGGTCAGGCTCTGTAGAGAGGGTAACCCGGAACCTCATTTTGCCAGCAGTGAAACTGGTTTTTGGTCGCCCTTTGGCTCTCCTCCCCGCGATGGTGTGTAACCTGCTGCGAGGTTTGAGGGATTTTGCTGACGACGTGGTCCGTGAGAGGGACAAAAAAGATAACTTTTCCCGTGCTGAGCTACCATTCCAATATCTGATGGGATGGTTGATTCTGCATCACCCGAACGTGATGAGTCCGGGTCCTGAAGACGATCACGTTGAAGGTGACGCCTTTATCTGCCGCTTCTACAAGAGGATGTGGCTGCACACCGGCGTCCCCTCTGTAGGAGAGTCTTGTCTTATCTTCATGGGTGGGAGATCATCAAGGTCAGTCCCATCTTCAAAGATTTCGAGGCTGACCAAGATTTGGAAGACTCTGGTGAGGATGCGGTCACTCTGCCGAAATGGGGGTTTCGTTGGTTGCAGAGTATTCGACCTTCCCACTTGGATTACCGCAACCAGAATAAGTGTTATCTGGAGCCATATATGCCGAGCCGGTTTGCTCGCAGTTTGGTTACACCCAGCTAATGTTACGGAACCCCAGCAACAGTCTGGGGTTTGCTGGAAGTTTACTGGATGGAGCCCGGGGTTGGCAATATTACAATGCCGGGTGCACTAGGGTTCGTTTCAATACACCTGTTCACAACCCTCGGCCACAGATAATGTATTCGGTCGTTAAGCTGTATTGCGCCATGAATACTGTGTCTCCTGATTATGATAGGGAGACTAGCTTCATCGTTGGAAACTCAGCTAGAGGATACGAAGAATATGTTGGCAGCGGCCCGGTCATATCGTCCACCAGATTTGGCGGGATATCGGACTGCCGCTGTAGGGTCAACGAGAGGCATTCGGAAAGATCCCCCAGGTGGAAAGAGGCGGGCTGACGCAGAAGCCGGTTCGTCTGGACCAAAAAGATCGAGAAAAGCGACGACTCCAAAGGTGGGGGCTACAGGAGTACCGCCTGTAATGCCAATGGAATCAGTTCCTGCTGAGGTAAAGACGTTCTCCATAATCTGGCTCCTTCTGTCATTTTTGTGACATATGCTTGTCTTTTGTAGGAACCGTTGAAGAAGAGACCCCGAACTCCAAAATCGGGTGCTAGCAGACCAAAGGAGGTGGCAGGCTCATCTGAAGAGCGCATTCCTCCGATTCTGATGTCTTCCGTGGAGGAGAATCCGGACGATGTCGTTCTTGCAGAAATTTTAGTATCTCCAGATTATGTTGGAAGGGACGCTGAGGAAGAAGCAATTCCTGGGAGGGTGCAAGCTGCCGTGGGGCCTCTGACATTGAGGACCCAGCAGATAAGGGGCTTTCGGATGAGGAAGTGGAGTTGAGTTCGTCGTCTTCAGATGACGTTCCTCCAGAGATGAGTGAGCCTGTTGCAGGTGCAACAGACATGATTGAAACAGAGGAGAGGGCTGATTCCCCTCCTTGTCATGATGAGGGAGAGGTCGGCTGTAGCATTGTCGAGCCTAGGTTTGTGAACACGAGGCCTGGTTTGGCCTGTGTCGAGTGCACGACACGCGTGCACTTGTGCACGAGACTGCACTGTGTCTGTGTATGCTGTTTTGGTTTTATTCGTTTTGGACACGTCGTGTCACGTTGTGGTGGACATGAGACACCCTCTGAGATACGAACTGTCACGACCCGTACCCTAGAGTAAGGGCACGAGACGTGGGTACGTCCAGCCTACGCCGCAGTGTCGGCGGTAGAACGCTGTCCTAGGTCAAACATCTAACAATATAAAGGTACATGTACAGTATATACACTCCTAATGGAGGTGACATAGCAATACAGTCTCAATCACATCTAAGGTAGAGCATGATAAGGATAGATAAAACATGAAATTCGAAAGAAATACATCAGAGAGAAGTCTAAGTGTCTAAAATACACTAACCCAGAAATACATCTCAAAGCTCAAAATACAGTAATCCATAAACTGAATACAACTCAAGACAACTGAAATAACTATCTACACAACCTCTACTGTGTCTCCTCTAGGCTAGCAGGCAACGTCTAAGCTATCTGTAAAATTTATCAACAGGTCCAGTCAGGACAGGAACGAGTACAGTACATCTCAACAAATCATAGCAGGTCAGGATATATAATCATGCTAAGAGTAAGATACAAGATACTGAAAGAATAACATGATAAAAAAGAGACTGTAAGTAAATAGCTACAGTATATAGAGAACTAACAGTGCTAGTGATTCAGAGCACAAGATGGTTATGTAGACAGCACGATGTTGTACACGAGTAATCTACAGAGGTTGTACACGAGTAATCTACTGGATTGAATACATAACCACTTCTACTCCCCCGCCCCAATCAATACACAAGGATCTAGTTAAGTTATGTTATTGTACACAAAGGTCATGTGAATACATGATTATACACGATTTTACACGTTTTGTACACGAATGTCACAAATACAAGGAGTACACGATGTTCACGATAAAGTACACGAACATGAATACCCGATGTATCCGCTAAGGGGATAACATCGTACAACAAGATCCATATAGTACTAATCCGTGTTTTCAACGTGTCAGCATCATGTAAAGTAATCTAAAGCAGAAAATATACTCCTAATACAGGATATGAAATGATCAGAGAATGTACTCGCCTGGTGTGAATGTCCAAAGTAAATATACTATCCGAGGAGAGGTGTCTGGCTCCTAATCAGAACAGCACAAGTCACAACAAGTCCAAAATAGCAATATAAAGTTCTACTATACATTCTACATGATTCTAGGTCAATCTAGACCAAGTTAACTCTTGGTCAACTTGGTCAACCCTGAAAGTCAAACCTAGGTCAACTATGGTCAAACTAGGTCTAACAATCTAAATTAGGTCAAACAAGTTATTCTAGGTCTAAACAAAACTAAGTATATGCAAATCCGTATCCAAGATAGCTACTAACTCATAGCCTAAGTCAATTGCTAAACCACACAAAACTAAACCATAAGCTAATAAGGCACACAAACTTAGTCATATAATGTATTATATTTCACATTCACATATTCATAAACATAGATATAGGGAAAGCTATATATAGAGCACATCATATCTATATATATAGAGAGAGAGAGAGAAAGATAAAGAGTAAGTGAGTATGTGTGTTTGGCATGTGTGTGAAAGGATATTGTTAATGTTCTAAATTTAGTGATAGGTAGGTGTATGTGACATGGGATACATGATGTCAAAGGATGTATGAATGCATGCGTGTAAAAGTTATAGGTTAACTCAGTTTAGAAATACATACATACATACTTACCTGTATACATGCATACTACATATCATGTATATTACATTTACATGATACATACATGTATACTTGATTAGTATTATACTTACATTCATGCATATTAGATACTTGTATTTATATGAATCTATGCATTACCTACATGTTTTATACATATGCATATATTGTTATATATATATATATATCATATATATATTTTATATATATATATATATATATATATATATATATATATATATATATATATATATATATATATATATATATATATTTTTTTTATATATATATATTTTATACATATGCATATATTGTTATAATATTGTTATATATATTATATAATATATATATATATATTATATATATATTTATATATATATATTTATATAATATAATCTATATATATAGGTGATTTCCTAATGTATATGTACTATGACCTATGTGTAATGTATAGTGTATGTATATCTATATGTATAATGTATTAAGCCTATATATAGGTATAGGTATATGAGTATTTATGTGTAAGGTATAGGCCTATTAAGTATGTAAATGTATGCTAATATATTTGTGTATATATGCTAGTAATGTGCCTATGGGTAATGTGTAATGACTTGGAAATTGTATAGGTTGTATGGACTTGGTAGACTAGTATAGGCTAGATTAGCCTTGGTTAGACTAATATAGACTAGTTAGACCAATTTAGACTTGTTAGACCTAGTTTGACCATAATTGACCTAGTTTGACTTCTAGGGTTAACCAGAGTTGACCAAGAGTTGACTTTGGCCTAGATTGACCTAGATTTTTAGAATGCATTGAATTGCATCTTGTTATCATTTTAGACTTGTTGTGACTTGTGCTGTTCTGATTAGGAGCCAGACACCCCTCCTCGAACAGTACATTTCATCTGGACACTCAGATACCAGGCGAGTACATTCTCTGATCATTTCATATCTGTTTAGAATTATTTTTCTGCTTTAAATTACTTTACTTGATACTGTCACGTTGGTCACACGGATTAGTACTATATGGATCCCTTCTTGAGATGTTATCCCCTCAGGGAGCATCGGATACTGCATGTTCTGTGCGTTTCACTTACATGGTGTATCACTATGCTTCACGGTTCATTGATCACTTGTGACATGTACTCTTATGATCACAGAGTCTCCTTGAATCACCCACTTATAGGCATTCCCAGGATCACCCTTTATGGGCCTACCATGTCACCCCTTGTGGGACATTGTATGGAATCATAGCATAACCTGGCTGGATCCTTGTGTATTGATTGGGGGTACATGGAGTATAGAACATGTGAATATTATCCAAGTAGTGTAGCATCAGAATCTTTTCGTAGTGTAGCATCAGAATCTCCTATGCCATTTACATGTCTATATTGTACTCGGACTCACTAGCCACGGTTATGTATAGTAGATATTTCTATTACAGCTCTCTCTCTGTTTACATACTGTATTTCTTCAGTTCATATATCTTACTTTACTGCACGATTATATTTTCTAACCTGCTATGATCTGTTGAGATGTATTGTGCTCGCTCCTGTTCTGACTGGACCTGTTGAAAATATTACAGAGGACGAGAAGGAGGCCTGTGTGGATACCTTCCACGGGGCAGCCCTAGACGACACTTGTGAGCTGGACCCTCAGGAGGACCCAGCTCTAGCTGATGACTTTACCCCTACTGCCTAGACTAGCTTAGTTAGGCTTTATCTTACTTATGGTGTCTTGAGACTAGTTTAGTTAGACTTTATTTCTGTCTTTGAGATCTGGGTTGTATATATTCTTTCATATTCAGTAGCTGAGACCCTGTATTTCTGGATGTTTGCTGGGATGTTATCTTAGACTCTTCTGATCATCTATATTTTTTGAGTTCTATATCATATCGTGCTTCTTTTTTCTTAGTTGTGTTGAGTTTACATTCTGCTATGTCATCCCCATTCTGGGAGTATAAACTGCTTAGAATTATATTGTTAGATGTTGTGACCTAGGACAGCGTTCTACCATCGACAATGCGGCGTAGGCTGGACATACCCACGTCTCGTGCCCTTACTCTAGGGTGCGGGTCGTGACACGTTTTAGTGGTGGCCCATGCAGGTCTAGACTAGAAGTGTAGTGGTATTCGAACCAGAGTATCACTACAGCCTGCAGTAGGATATAGGTCATTAGTTTTCAAGGTACTCAATCACATTAGGAAAAACTCTTTTATTGCCATCTAAATCCTTATTGTCAACTGATTCTTTGAATTTTAACTGTCCGCCTTTGTTATATCGCTTCTTTCTCAAAAATTGATACTCTTGTTGATCTGTCTTCAGGATGGTGGAGATACGATCTCAGCGTACCATTTATGGGGATGCTGTAGAGGGGTCTGCTACCTGTCAGCCAGTTCAGCAGGGACAGGAGACTGCAGCTGCCACCTCTGCTCGTATTGGGGCTTCAACAGCAGCAGCAAGAGGTATGTCTCCACCGGCTCGAAGGCAGGACCCAGTCATCTCAGAGGTGCCTTTCCAGTAGCCGCCGCCTACAGGATACGTGGATGCGGCATAGATATTCGCCTACTTCCAGCAGTTTATTGACTGGCAGCAGGCCCGACAGGACAGGGGCATAGAGTTGGCCCTTACGACAGTCGCAGCCCGACCAGTGGTTCAACAGCCGAGGACTCCGGGGATAGAGCAGTTCCAGAAGATGAGCCCCAGAGACTTCCTGGGGACATAGGGGATTCTATATGCCGACGAGTGGATCGATCATATAGAGGAGATCTTCCGCCTGGCCCGGATACCGACAGATCTCCAGATAGAGGCAGCAGCTAGCCGGATGCGAGATCTTGTTCGCACCTGGTATCAGTCAGACCCCATGGTGGGGGTAGCTGGACAGACCTGGGAGGAGTTCAAGGGCTTCTTCAAGAAGAAGCCAGATTCAGCGCTTTGAGCCTTGGAGTCGCAGTTCGAGAGCTTAGTTCAGGGGAGCCTGTCAGTAAAGGAGTATGCTGGAGAGTTCGGCCGCCTCGACAGATTCGTAGAGGGCTTGAGCGAGACGGCGAAGGCCCAGAGGTTCCGGAAGGGTCTGGTCAAGGAAGTCAAGTCCTTGACCAAGGGCAACAGGGATGCCACTTTTGAGGAGATTTTGATGGGAGCCTTATTGGCTGAGGATGATCTTGAGCTTAGGCTCAAGAGGGGACGAGACCCTGTTGGGGGCAGCAGCAGCGGAGGCCAGGCCAAGAGGCCTCACTTTCAGCACCAGCAGCCGAGGCAGTTCCAGCCGCAGCCGATCCAGCAGAGGCCAGTTCACCAGCAGCAGCAGCCGAGACTGCACCAGCAGGGCCAGAGATAGGTTATCACTTGTACTTACTGCAAGAAGCCCGGGCATGTCTTCAATGAGTGCCAAAAGAGGCTGGGCCAGTGCCTAGTATGGGTTCAGCAGACCATCAGATGAGAGAGTGTTACATGGGATGAGCAGCTCAGGGAGCAGCAGTCAGAGCTCCAGCAGGCCTGCAGAAGGAACCAGCCCTGCCGACACAGCAGCAGAGGTTCGTTCAGCACCAGCAGTAGGCCAGGGGAGGCCAGCAGGGGCAAGCTTTTGCCATGGCGGTCAGGGATACAGAGGTGATAGGAGAGCTGATCGCAGGTTCGGTTCTTCTCGACTCCAGTCCAGCTTTTACATTATTCGATTTCGGTGCTTCGTATAGCTTCATATCAGTATCATTTGCGATTAGACACAGTATCATAGCTGAATCGTTGCCTAAGACTTATAAGATCACGACCGTGGGTGGTATTATCCTCGTGAGTGATGTTTGTAAGGGTTGGAGTGTTGTTCTGGAGGCCGTGAGTTGGAGGTGAGCCTGCTCGTAATGCCATTGCCGAACTACGATATAGTACTCGGTATGGATTGGTTGAGAAGGCACCACACCAGCATTGATTACAGAGGGGGTAGAGTTCTCTTCAGAGTGCCGGAGGAGCCAGAGTTCGAGTACTCCAGACGTCAGGCGGAGCAGAGCAGCGGAGTTTTCTGCGGAGTCTCGGTTGAGGAGCAGACGATTCCACACCCCTTGATAGCAGAGTATATGGATGTTTTTCCAGAGGAGTTTCCTGGATTGCCACCGAACAAAGACATTGAGTTCTCGATAGACTTGATTCCAGGAGCGGAACCCATCTCTCAGCATGTCTATCGGGTGAACAACAGTGAGTTGGTGGAGCTGAAGAAGCAGGTGGATGAGCTGCAGGACAAGGGCTTCATCCGTTCGAGTTCATCGCTAAGGGGTGCACCAGTGTTATTTGTGCCGAAGAAGGATGGGTCAGTACGGATGTGTATTGACTATAGGACACTCAACAACCTCACGATCAAGAATAGATATCCACTGCCGCGGATCGACGATCTTTTTGACCAGTTGAGCGAAGCTTGGGTATTTTCCAAGATTGATCTGAGGTCAGGATATCACCAGGTGAAGGTGAAGAGGGAGGATATTCCCAAGACCGCTTTTAAGTCGCGGTACGGGCAGTTTGAGTTTTTGGTTATGCCGTTTGGGCTAACCAATGCACCAACAGTGTTTATGAACCTAATGAACAAGGTGTTCCACCAGTACTTGGATCAGTTTGTGGTGGTGTTCATTGATGACATCTTGGTATATTCCAAGACTGAGGAGGAGTACGAGGAGCATCTGAGGATAGTGCTGGAGACTCTCAGGAAGGAGCAGCTTTATGGGAAGCTCTCCAAGTGTGATTTTTTCTTGGACCGGGTTGACTTTTTGGGGCATGTGGTGACTGGAGATGGGATCTCAGTTGACCTCAAGAAGATCGTAGCAGTTGAGGCATGGACAGCGCCGACTTCAGTTGCAGATGTCCGCAGTTTTCTGGGGCTGGCAGGATATTATAGGAGATTTGTACAGGATTTCTTCCGGGTTGTAGAGCCGTTGACTCGGTTGACCCGGAAGGATGCTGAGTTTGTTTGGTCAGAGGAGTGTCAGGCAGCTTTTGATGAGTTGAAGAAGCGGCTTACGACAGCTCCGATTCTGACATTGCTTCAGGATCAGAGGGATTCACTATCTATAGTGATGCTTCAGGGAAGGGGCTGGGTTGTGTATTACAGCAGCACAGGAAGGTAATTTTCTATGCTTTCAGGCAGTTACGTTCCCATGAGAAGAACTACCCTACCCACGACCTGGAGCTGGCAGTAGTGATTTTTGCTCTGAAGTTGTGGAAGCACTATCTGTATGGGGAGCGGATAGAGATTTTTACAGATCACAAGAGTTTAAAGTATGTGTTCACTCAGAAGGAGCTGAACACGAGGCAGCACAGATGGCTAGAGTTGATGAAGGACTTTGACATCCTACTTCAGTATCACCCAGGGAAGGCCAACGTGGTTGCCGATGCCTTGAGTAGGTATCCGACAGCCATGTGTTTGACCATGGAACATCACTTGCTTGCTGATTTGGAGAGCCTGGGGATTGAGGTGATCGTGCCCGGAGTGCAGATGCAGATGTGGGGCATGCAGATACAGTCGGACTTTATGGAGAGGATCAAGTCGACATAGTTTGAGGAAGTTGCTATGTGGTGTCTTCGAGAGCAGGTCCGAGCAAGATTGGTGGAGGGCAAGTTTTCACTAGCAGAGGATGGTGCCTTGAGGCACGGTTCCAGGTTATGTGTGCCCAGCGGAGATCTCAGAGAGCAGGTTTTGTAGGAGGCCCACATATCTCAGTACTCTATACACCCTGGTGCCAACAAGATATACCGAGAACTGAGAGAGCATGTTTGGTGGTACGGGATGAAGCGGGAGGTAGCTCGCTTCGTAGCTAGATGCTTGGTCTGTCAGTTGGTCAAGGCAGAGAGACAGAGGCCCGGTGGATTGTTGCAGCCGCTGTCCATTCCAGAGTGGGAGTTGGAGCATATCTCTATGGATTTTGTGTCTGGATTACCGTGTACACCAAAAGGGAAAGATGCAATTTGGGTCATCGTTGATAGGTTGACCAAATCGGCCCACTTCCTGTCATTCAAGGTGGGTACGTCTACAGAGAGGCTTGCGGAGATGCATATGCGGCAGATAGTCAGGATTCATGGAGTTTCGGTCAGCATCGTCTCAGATCGGGATAGTCGCTTTACTTCCCATTTCTGGAGGAGTCTGTAGACCAGCTTGGGCACTCAGCTCAAGTTTAGTACTGCATACCACCCCCAGACGGACGGACAGTCAGAGAGGACTATTCAGACACTTGAGGATATGCTGCAGACGTGCGTCCTGGACTTTGGAGGTTCCTGGGAGGATCATCTACATTTGGTGGAGTTTGCTTACAACAACAGTTTCCAGGCCAGCATTGAGATGTCACCTTTCGAGGCTCTGTACGGGCGTAGGTGTCGTACACCCTTATCTTGGGATGATGTTGGTGAGCGAGATTTACTGGGACCAGAGATGGTTGTTGACGCAGCCGAGAAGGTGAAGCTCATCAGGGACAGACTTCGCATGGCACAGGACAGACATCGGCACTGGGCCGATAGCCACCGGAGGCCGTTGGAGTTTGAGGTACAAATTAGAGTAGGATTAGATTTAGGTTGTTTGTATGTGTTTATTGATCATATTTGTTATCATAATTAAATTGATACCTTGCTTGTGATTAGGTTGGAGACCAGGTTTTCTTAAGGATATCTCTGACTCGTGGTACGATACGTTTTGGTGGAGATGGAAAGCTTAGCCCGTGCTTCATCGGCCCTTTCGTTATCAGCGGGAGAGTCGGCGACGTGGCTTACAGGCTAGACTTGCCACCTGCACTAGTGGGGGTCCACAACGTATTCCATGTATCACAGTTGAGACGGTACGTGGCTGATCCTAGCCATGTGCTCGATCATTCGGAGATTGAGGTTGGGTCTTCTCTCAGCTATCCAGAGCAGCTAGTGGAGATACTGGATCGACGGAAGAAGGTTCTGAGGAACCAGGTGATACCCTTGGTACGCGTCGCGTGGAGGCATCATTCTCCAGAAGAGTCTACCTGGGAGCGGGAGGATGAGATGCGCGAGCGTTACCCATATCTTTTTGGACCGTGAGGTATACTTTCTATCCTTCTCATCAGTTGCCTTTCGCCTTTCAATTTCGAGGACAAAATTCTTTTAAGGAGGGTAGATTTGTCACTACCACACTTCTAGTTTGAGGGTATTTTTGTCATTTTAAGGTTATTTGAATTTATTATAAATTTGAATTTATGGGAATCTTTAGGATTTATTCTGGAATTATTTGAATGATGGTTGACTAGGTTGACTTTGACTAGTGTTGACTTGGTAGACTAACCTAGAAGCTAACCCTAGTTGTGTTTGGACTTAGTTAGGTCATGTAACCCTAGTTAGACTAGAGTTAACCCATGGTTAGTCATTAAACTCAAGTTAGAATAGAAAGGCTTTTAGTCATAAGCCATGACTTATGGTTTGAAACCATTAATTAGCAACTTAGTCCATAGAGGCCCAAGCCCAACCCATTAGCTAACCCTAACCCTAACTTAGTGTGGCTGGCCAACCCACCTAGGGAATCCCACCCTATAAATACTCTCCTCCATTTAGGGCTAGCCTCTTTTAGGAAAGAACAACTTTAAGGAAGAGGTATTTTTCCAACTTCATTAATTCATAGAAATTCCATTTTATTTCCTTTTTCCCTCAAATAAATTGCAATAGGTTCTAAATTAGGTATACTTGCTGTTTGTGGTGTTCAATCTCTGTTTGTGGATAATTTGGAGCTATTTGCTAGCAAGGAGAACCCCCCTATTGAGGCTTTTCTTGCATTTGGACACCAAAAGGTAAAACTATCTAAACACCGTTAAAATTTTAGTTTCTTTGCATATTTGGAAAGCCCTAGGTCTACCCTAACTGTAGGTATACCTAAATTTAGGTTTCGTGTCCATTTCGTGTCCTAAATGGACACGTATCAGTCTCTACTTGTAGGTGTTTGATGAAATGCCCCAAAGGGCATTTCGATTTGGTTTTCAAATTATTTTTGAATAGGAATTATTGATTTGGTGTGGTTTATGGATTTCTATGGGACTGAGCTGCATTTAGTGTCGTGTCGTGTCGGGTTTTGGATACGAACACGCACGTTCAGCCCGTGATCAGTGTCCTGCTACTCGGGGTGAATTTCTCGTTGGACACGGCACATGGACACGTGATTCTTTAAGGACACGTTGGGGCAGTGTCTGACAAGAAACTTCCCAAGTGGCACGACTTCTCGTGTCGTGTCGAGGGAGCACGAGCTCGTGCATCGATTTTGCACTGCACTGGCTCACGCGTTCAGTCGCCACTGATACGGGTTGATAACTCGGACATGGGGACACGTCAACCCAAATCAGGGTGACACGTAGGTAGCCTGACACCTAGCGAACCTAGGTTTGTGAACACGAGGCCTGGTTTGGCCTGTGTCGAGTGCACGACATGCGTGCACTTGTGCACGAGACTGCACTGTGTCTGTGTATGTTGTTTTGGTTTTATTCGTGTTGGACACGTCGTGTCACGTTGTGGTGGACACAAGACACCCTTTGAGACATGAACACATTCTATATATATATATATATATATATATTATATATATATATATATATATATATATATATATATATATATACACTATACATTACACATAGGTCATAGTACATATACATTAGGAAATCACCACATATATATATATATATATATAATATAATATATATATATATATATAGAAATATATATAAATATATATAAATATAATATAAATATATATAATATTATATATATATATATATTATAATATATATATATATTATATGTATATGATATAATATATATATAAAAATATATATTATATATATTATATATATATATATATATATATATATATATATATATATATAATATATATATTTTATATATTTTATAAAAAAAATATATATATATTATATATATAAATATTTATATTATATATATATATATATATATATATATATATATATATATATATATATATATATATATATATATATATATAATATATATATATATATATGTGGTGATTTCCTAATGTATATGTACTATGACCTATGTGTAATGTATAGTGTATGTATATATATATATATATATATATATATATATATATATATATATATATATATATATATATATATAATATATATATATATATATTTTTTTTTTTTTTATAATATATATATTATATATATATATATATATATATATATATATATATATATATATATATATATATATATATATATATATATATATATATATATATATATATATATATATATATATATATATATATATATATATATATGTGGTGATTTCCTAATGTATATGTACTATGACCTATGTGTAATGTATAGTGTATGTATATCTATATGTATATATGTATTAAGCCTATATATAGGTATATGTATATGAGTATTTATGTCTAAGGTATAGGCCTATTAAGTATGTAAATGTATGCTAATATATATGTGGATATATATATATGCTAAGTATATGCTAAGTAATGTGTGCCTATGGGTAATGTGTAATGACTTGGAAAGTTTGTATAGGTTGTATGGACTTGATAGACTAGTATAGGCTAGATTAGCCTTAGTTAGACTAATGTAGACTAGTTAGACCAATTTAGACTTGTTAGACCTAGTTTGACCATAGTTAACCTAGTTTGACTTCTAGGGTTGACCAGAGTTGACTTTGGCCTAGATTGACCTAGATTCATTTAGAATGCATTGAATTGCATCTTGTTATCATTTTAGACTTGTTGTGACTTGTGCTGTTCTGATTAGGAGCCAGACACCCCTCCTCGGACAGTACATTTCATCTGGATACTCAGATACCAGGCGAGTACATTCTCTGATCATTTCATATCCTGTTTAGAATTATTTTCCTGCTTTAAATTACTTTACTTGATACTGTCACGTTGGTCACACGGATTAGTACTATATGGATCCCTTCTTGAGATGTTATCCCCTCAGGGAGCATCGGATACTACATGTTCTGTACGTTTCACTTACATGGTGTATCATTATGCTTCACGGTTCATTGATCACTTGTGACATGTACTCTCATGACCACAGAGTCTCCTTGAATCACCCACTTATGGGCATTCCTAGAATCACCCATTTATGGGCCTACCATGTATCACCCCTTGTGGACCATTGTATGGAATCATAACATAACCTGGCTGCATCCTTGTGTATTGATTGGGGGTACGGGGGAGTAGAAGTGGACATGTGAATATTATCCAAGTAGTGTAGCATCATAATCTTTCTGTAGTGTAGCATCAGAATCTTTCTGTAGTGTAGCATCAGAATCTTCTATGCCATTTACATGTCTATATTGTACTCTGACTCACTAGCCACTGTTAGTTCTCTGTGTATAGTTGATATTTCTATTACAGCTCTCTCTCTGTTTACATACTGTATTTCTTCAGTTCATGTATCTTACTTTACTGCACGATTATATTTCTAACCTGCTATGATCTGTTGAGATGTATTATGCTCGCTCCTGTTCTGACTGGACCTGTTGAAAATATTATAGAGGACGAGGAGGAGGCTTGTGTGGATACCTTCTACGGGACAGCCCTAGACGACACTTGTGAGCTGGACCTCAGGAGGACCCAGTCTAGCTGATGACTTTACACCTACTGCCTAGACTAGCTTAGTTAGGCTTTATCTTACTTTTGTTGTCTTGAGACTAGTTTACTTAGACTTTATTTCTGTCTTTGAGATCTGGGTTGTATATATTCTTTCATATTCAGTAGTTGAGATCCTGTATTTCGGGATGTTTGTTGGGATGTTATCTTAGACTCTTCTGATCATCTATATTTCTTTGAGTTCTACATCATATCGTGCTTCTTTTTCCTTAGCTGTGATTGAGTTTACATTCTGCTATGTTACCCCCATTCGGGGAGTATAAACTGCTTAGAATTATATTGTTAGATGTTGTGACCTAGGAAAACGTTCTACCGCCGACACTGCGGCGTAGGCTGGACGTACCCACGTCTCGTGCCCTTACTCTAGGGTGCGGGTCGTGACATCCCGTGCGGCCTGCTGATAGTGTGTTGGATGCGGAGGAGATAGCTCCTGGTATTGATGGTCCCCCCGAGCTTGAGAAGGGCAAGGGTTTGCTGGAACCTCCCGTTGCTCCTTCCACTTGGGGTACGATATCGACGCCCCTCTCGGCTCCTTCCGCTCTCTTGGCTCCTCGGGCCAGTGGCGAAGTTCAATCTCCCGTTGTGGGAGAGTCCATTGATGTCGAAGTTTCAGCCTCACAGATTGAAACCGGCGGGTCTTCTTCCGGTCCGCCGTCTAGAACAGCTCCTCCAACTCCTGCTATGATGCCGCAAGTGCTGGCGGATGCGGATGAGTACGTAAAGTTTTTCATTGAGGCGGTATACAAGATGCTGCAGAGGGGCGTATCGACAGTGATGAATGCCAACAGGAATTTCGCGATGGCAAAAACCGTGGCGCTCCCTCACATTGGTCTGATACGTTCCCACCAGGGCTATGACCATATGGCCTAGATTCTGGAGGCATCGGTGGCCGAGCTCGACCAGCTGCTTTTCGAGTTTCAGAGTATCCAGCAAAATGATCTCTCCGCTCTGATAGAAGCAAAAAAGGAGAAGTTGATCGTTGAAACTGAGTCATCTTATCAGGCCACCGTGGCTGTCTGGGAATGCGAGGTGGCCGAAGCTGAGGCTGCGGTGGAGAGGCTATCTCAGTCTATGCAGGAGAAGGTGGAGTTGCGAGCTGCGGTGGACGCTAGTATAGCGGAGGTTAATGCCAAGATTTGCCTCCTTGAAGACCAGCGGGCCCAACTCTTATTAGATGCTGAGCGAGTCCAGGCTGAACATGTAGCATCTAAGGAGGAGAAAGCAGATTTCACCCGCCAGGCTCTTTCCCTGGCCCAGCAGCGGTAACAGTTGGACGAGAAGTATGACGATGACACTTCTCCTGAGGCCAAAGAAATGATGCGTCAAGAAGCCGAACGCCGAGTCCTGGCAACCGCAGAGACTCGGGCGGAAGACTTGAAGCGTCGGATCGAAGAGCTTTCAGCCAATCCCGATGATGCTTAGGGATTGTAGCTTCTCCCCCTTTTTTGTTATTTTGTGTAATTTGTAACTCCTGCTGTGGATGTAATCCTTTATTTTTAAATAAAGAATAAAGAATTTTGTGGTGTGTTCATTCTTGCTATCATGAACTTGATGATTTGTGTGGACGTATTATCTTTTGCGCACCTTGGTTTTTAGGTACAGATAATAAGTTTAAGAGAACCAACATATTTGCTCAGAGGTAATATGGACATGGTAAATATGGGGTTCAAATGTCGGAATCTTCCTACTCAGAGGTATTATGGACGTAGTAGGAGTGACTCTGAGGAGATACTCGGAACTACTCAGAGGTAATATGGACATGGAAGTTCTGCGATCAATGTACGACAATGTAGGGATTGTCTGTACGGAATGTTTACTCAGAGGTGATATGGACGTGGCAAACATAATAAGCAGCATAATCCTATATGGTGTCAGATTATGTTTTGCAGGGCGTAGAAGAGTAACTCAGAGGTAATGTGGACGTGGTTGTTCTTCTACTGAGGATAGAACGCCACGGAACAGCTGGGTTCCGGAAGCGTAAGATTTTGTGGAAGGGAGGTGTACGTGAGCCCTGATGATTGGGTCCACAGACTCCTTTGTTGGGTGGAGATGGAAGTACATGTCTAAAGGATGTCAAGAGTAGTACTTCTTTAGAAACTTACCGTTGATGGGCATCATGAACAAGTCCCTATTGGGTTGGGCGAGGCGGTAAGCACTGTTTGAGTATACCGTCTCTATGATGAAAGGTCCCTCCCACTTGGGCTCGAACTTTTCTGGTGTCTTGTGAGTCAACACCATCGGCCTCCTGACTTCCAGAACCAGGTCGCCTATTTGGAAAGTCCTCTGCTTGACCTTCTTGTTGAAAGCCTGTGATATACGGGCTTGATAGAGTTCGATGCGCTGTTGAGCTAGGAGACATTTTTCGTCAAGTGCCTCCAATTCTCGCAGACGGCGACGTTAATTGCCTTCTTCTGTGAGTCGATTTGTGATCGCTACACGGAGTAAGGGTATCTGGATCTCGAGTGGCAGTACCGCTTCGCTCCCGTAGACCAAGGAGAATGGTGTGTTGCCCGTCAGGGTCCGTACCGTTGTGCGGTAGGCCCAAAAGCATTCGACGAGCTTTTCATCCCAGTCGTATTTGTTGGATGACACGACCTTTTAGAGTAGCTTGACGATAGTCTTGTTAAATGCCTCGGCCAATTCGTTAGCTGCCGGATTGTAGGCGGTTGATGCCACGTTTTGAATACGATTCTTGTCACAAAATCTGCTAAAAATATGGCTGATAAATTGTAGACCATTATCGTGGATAATCCTTCGAGGTACCCCGAAATGGTAGATGACATGGTGCTTGATGAAGCTGATCACCCTAGAGCTCTTCACTTCCGTCAGCGGAACTGCTTCTGCCTATTTGGAGAAGTAGTCGGTGATGGCAAGGATGAAGCGGTGTCCCCTTGATGAAGGAGGGGTGATAGGTCCTACAATGTCCATGCCCCAAGCTTCGAAGGGCCAAGAGACGACCGTAGGATGTAGTGGTTCCGACGGTGTATGGATGAAGTCGGCATGAAGCTGACAAGCATGGCACTTCTTAGAATAGTCGACAGCGTCGGCTGCCATGGTTGGACAGTAGTAACCTATGCGTCGTAGTCGATCTTGCAACTTAGGCCCAGGTTGATGAGCCCCGCAAGTTCCATCATGAGCTTCTCGAAGGGCTTCGGCTGCCACTTCGTTGGATAGGCATCGAAGGAGAAGTCCATCGTAGGAGCGTCGGTACAGCATTTTAGTAGCTATATCGTAATAGAATCGAAGGGAACGCCTCCTGACTGAGACGGCTTCTTTCGGGTCTTCTGGGAGAATTCTATAGACAGCAAAGTCGATGAACGGAAACCTCCAATATCGGACATTAATACCAGCACTTGTTGACATGGCATGGGCCTTTTGTGAGCATAGGTTATTTTTAGGACAGATCAAGTCTCGACCAACTACCGTGACGTAGTGTTGAGTCCCGAGGGGTGCTGCCAATGAGGCTGCGAGGTCAGCCAGAGCGTAAGCCTCCAGGTTTTGTAACCGGGGTACGTATTCTATGAAGAACTTGGTGAAGGTTGAAATAATATTCAATGCAACTTCATGGTAAGGAACCAGATCTTCATGGCGAACTTCGTATTGCCCTCTGACCTGGTTAACGACGAGTTTTGAGTCACCGTAGGCTTTCAGATGATCCATCCCTAGCTATTATGCCAGCTGGAGTCCCATGATAAGAGCGTTGTACTCGGCAACATTGTTGGAGCACGACTTCAAAAGGGAGTAAGCACGCTGGATGACCAGCTGATCGGGGGAGACTAAGACTACCCCCACTCTGGCGATGATTTGGCCTTTGGGGCCTATTCTTGAAGTGCCATCAAAAAACGTCTGCCAGACGGAGCTTTCTTCGGTGACATTTGATTCTTGGACCTCATCCGAGATGTCTTCATAGAGTCTGGAGGACTCTGGGATGGGGTGCACGGCTAAAAAGTCGGCCAGAGCTTGACCCTTTACGGCTTTTTGTGGAACGAACACCATGTTGTATGGCGTCAACAGGATCGTCCATGTAGCTAGCCGGGAGTTCAATGATCCTGGCTTCGTCAGGAGAACCCTGAGTGGATTGACTCGGGAGATAACATGAATTGTCTGGCCCGAGACATAATGGTGAGTCTTCTAGATGGCGAACACCAAAGCCAGACACTCCTTTTCAACGGGGTTATACCGGTGTTCGGCCCCGATCAGTGTCCTACTGAGGTAGTAGATAGCTTGCTCGTAGCCCGTATCGTTGTTCTGGGCCAACAAAGCGCCGAAGGAGTGATCCATGGCACGGACGTAGAGAAGAAATGGTTTGCCAGAGACGGGTGCCACCAGGACTGACGGGCTCGTCAGGTAAGCTTTGATGTCATCGAAAGCTTTCTGGCATTCCTCTGTCCAGACGTAAGAGACTCCCTTCTTCATGAGCTGAGTAAAGGGTTGGCATTTTTCGGAAAGGATTGCTATAAACCTTCGGTTGTATGCCAGATGCCCCTGCAGGCCTCAAAGTTCTCGAAGGTTCTTCGGAGGGTCTATGTCAAGGTTAGCCTTAGTCTTCTCGGGATCGACATGAATGCCCTTCGCCATGATAATGAGGCCCAGGAACTTTTTGCTAGAAACCCCAAGGAAGGATTTAGCGGGATTCATCTTGAGTTGATGCGCTCGCATAAGATCGAAGACTGCCTTCAGGTCTTGTAGATGATCACCTTTGAGACGGCTTTTGACTGCGATGTCATCAATATAGCACTCTACTGTCTTGCGAAGATGTTGACCGAAGATGGTACTCATAGCCCGTTGGTATGTAGCACCAGCGTTCTTCAAGCCAAAAGGCATCACTGTGTAGCAGAAAAATACCCTTCGAAGTCCTTAATAACGTGTGTTTTGCGTCATCGGGGAACATCTTGATCTGGTTGTAGCCCGAATACCCGTCCATGAAAGACATGCGTTCGAAGCCACATGTATTGTCGATCATCACGTCAGTGATTGGAAGCGGGATTCGTCCTTCGGGCAAGCGGTGTTGAGGTCCCTGAAGTCGATACAGACTCGTATCTTCCCGTTCTTCTTGGTTACAGGGACGACATTGGTCACCCAATCCGGGTGTTGTTCTTCACGGATAAACCCGCTGGTCAGGAGTTTGTCTACTTCTTGATCGATAGCGTTCATGATGTCAGGACGAAAACGTCGTTGTTGCTGCTTTATAGGCTTGGCATCAGGTAAGATGTTAAGCCTATGCATGGTGATCTGGGGATCAAGTCCCGACATATCTTCGTAGCTCCAGGCGAAGATGTCGATATATTCTTTAACCAGTTGGATTAAAGATTCCCGGTCTGGTCCCTTTAGACTCTTGCTGATGAAGATGGGTTTGGAAGAAGATCCATCCCCAAGGTCGATCTTCTCGACTTCATCTTCTGTAAGGGGTTTACGTAATTCAAAATGAGACTCCCACTGTGCTCCTAGGCGTTGAGCCCAAGGTTCTTCCTCGAAGAATTCTGGCGTTTGGTCTTCGTCTTCATCTTCTTGAGATTGTGCAGATGCCATGTTGACTGATAGCACCTTCTTGAAGACCGAGCCGATACTGGTATCGGAATCCCAAGTTGATGCTTCGAACGAATGAGAATGTTCTACTTCTTCTGCCTCCAAACTCTTTGAAGTTGCTGGTGGTGTGACATAGCCCACTCTCCGTCAAGTTCGATGATAGTAGTCCTGCGGCTTTCCTTTAGGTGTTGGGAGCCGGAGAGGAAGACGTCGACCCTTGCCGTAGTTCTGGCCTTTGTTACTTTTTAGGTCGTAACCCATCTTTTGAATGAGGTACTTTGCCTTGTCCGTGTGCCGATAGACTTGTATTCTACCGATACCTGGTTCTGGCTCGAGTGGCGGGAGATCTTGATGACGCTCGACTTTGCCGAAGATGATGGATTCTTTATCGCGATTCCGCGGTGGGACTATAAAACAGACCCCTTGGGACGGGACTACTCGATTTACATGATTGACGGTCGTTATTTGTGTTTGCAATGACCGTAGAGCGTTATCTAATATATACATGGCATTCCAATGTGGAAGACTAGAATAATTAAAAGTCACTCTATTATTGATGAAACACGAGATTTTATCCTGCGGGATTACATTGTCCAGAGAGGGTGCATCTACATCAGCAGATATTTATTCCTCTAGCTCTTCATCTGTGATAACTGGGGTTGGATCGGGAGAGTCCATCGCAGCTTTGACCTTGGGGTCCGAGAGGGCTATGTGGGCCTTCTTCGGCAGCTTGGATGAGACGGATGATTACGGAGGCTTGCCTTTAAGATGCACCTTCAGAGGTACCTCAACTGCGCCTTCAGTGATTGGTGCCTTCCTCTGTAGTTTTGCCACAAGGGGAGCCGATGTTTGAGGCGGCTTTCCCTTGAGCCGTATCTTCAAGAAAGCTTCAGTAGGTGTTCTACCTAGAGCGGTTGGTGCTTTTCCAGGTAGCTTGATTGTCATGGGAGGCAGCATCTGAGGCAATTTTCCTTTGAGTCGAATTTTCAAAGGAGCGTCGGGAATCATCTCTGGCTCCATGTCCGGCTTTGCTGTCGCTTCTGCTTCATCGTCAGTATCATTGGCTTTCCCTTCGTCGGGCGACTCGTACAGGATAGAATCAGTAAAGTAGGCTTTGACCCCCTTGAAAGGGTCATTGTCCGCAAACTCTGTCCGGATGATATCGTTGGTGGACACGTACTTCATACATTGGTGGAGTGCAGATGGCACCACCATGTACTCATGCAGCCACGGACGACCCAGTAGGAGGTTGTAGTTGACGTCAGCGTCCACGACATAGCAAGTCACCTCGGTTCGGAGGTTACCAATATGACACTTTAGCCGTATTTTTTTCCCAGCGGCTCGCTTTTACTAGCATTGAAGCCACTGATTGTAGTATTGGAAGGCGCCAGACGGTACATTGGGATCCCCAGTGTTGAGAGCAGCATTTTCGGGATGATGCTGAGGGAAGACCCTGGATCGATCTGAATCTGCTTCACCTTGACGGAACCGACATACCCTGTATAATACAGTGGACTATTGTCTCGGTTGTGCTTAAACATTATGTCTTGTTGGGTGAAGGTTATGTTGGGGATAACTTCATCCGCACAATGGCAGAGTGCACATGTGGTCGAGGTATCCTCAGGCTGTTTGACCTGACTGATGAAGGATTCAGCATGCTTCAGGGCTTCACAGAGAGCTTTACGAGTGTCCTTAGAAAGACGAAGAAGCTCAAACAGAGATAGGCGGGCGGGAGTACTGGCAAGTTGTGCCAGTATGTCGAAGTTGTGGGGCTTGGCTAGCCCCGAAGCATTCTCCTTTCTTAAAAGCTTATCGAAACGGGCCTCTACAAGCTTCTGTTTATTGGCTGCTGGAGGCCTAGATGGGCCCTCTTCCAGGACAGCAGGGACGGTGCAAGGAGGCACCACCTCGACGGCAGCTTCGTCAGGTTGGGCATTCTGATGTGAACGCATCTGTACAGAAAGTGCCTCTTCCACAGAGAAAGAGACCATGTGGCAAGACTTGATCTTCCTGTCCTTGGTTTTGGAGGCAGAGCGTACCTCCGGATGAGTAACTTCGGAGACGAGGTCAGGGTGAACCCATAAGACCTCTCCCCGAGATGTGGTGAATGGGATGAGTCCACTCACGTTGTCACGAGTAGGTGGTAGATTGACCACCTCCATTGTCGCCTTTGGGATGGGGACAACGCCATCTTATGTTATGGTTGGCGACAAGGTGCCAAATTGGAATGGCACCAGGTTAGCCGAGACCGTTTTCTTCTCGTAGTCGACGGAGATAACATCCGTATTGATCATGCACGGGATGTAGTTCTTGAGGACGTAGTAGTCCTTAGTTGGATGTCCGACAAATCGATGGTAGTGACAGTACCTCGGATTGTCCACTCTTCCAACTTCGTCGGGACGCTTCGAGTCCGGCAACTTGATCTTATCACCCTGCTTCAATATCTCGAAGAGTTGCAGGGTGTCTTCATCGTTGAAAGAATAAACCTCCTTTGGCCTTGGTGCAAGTGGAGGCTTCTGAGTAGGTGCTGATGCACTTTTGGAGGCATTGACAGTCAACACCTGCTTCCCCTTTGTATCTCGTCCAGGGTTGTTGGCTGCAGGCTATTTTCTCTTGTCCTCAAAGACAGGGAAACTGACTCCCAGAAGACGAGCATTGGATGACTTCTTTTCAGCTGCTCCGGCCTCGATGATCAAGAAAATCCAGTCGGGAGGAGGAATGGAGTTGAGCCAAAGTTTGATCGCAGGCAGCATGTTCATGCTGCAGGATGAGAGGAGTGTATGTTCTGGCATGCCCAGGGGCAGTCTGAAGCAGGCTTGTCGAAACCGTTCGATGAATGCTCGAACTGTTTCCTTCTCCTTCTGACGTATCTCTATGAGGGACGCCATTGTCATGTCCTTCCCTCCGTCGTAGAAACGATCGAGGAAGAGATGCGTCAAGTCGTCGAAGGAAGATATAGAGTTATCGGAGAGACTGCAGTACCAGTCGTTAGCCACTCCTTTCAGCTCCCCGACAAATATGCTGGTGAGTAGCGCGTCTTCCTTCGAGAGATGTCCCGTTTGAGATTGGAAGTACGTCAGATAGCGGCACGGAAAGTCCTTTCCGTCGTATGGTGTCAATATTTGTGGTTTATATTTGGGAGGATAAACCACTTTGTTCTATTCGAGGGGGTATGGTTGTGGGATCCCCATCTTCTGGCGCTCCTCTTGTCTGTTCTTGGACTCAAAGCGCTCGTACAAGTCCCTGATCATCTCAACCACGTCTTCCGTGGAGTTGGGAGTCAAGGAAGGTGGTACAGCCTGGAGTTGAGCATTTGATGGCTCCGACGTCCGTGGTGCTTCGCGGTGATCCGTATCCAAGGATACCCGTTGAAGGGGTACACTTGATTCTCCATTGGCCCCTAGGTCAGGACCGGTAGAAGGTGCCCTGGCCAAAGCTGACCGTATCTTAAATACTGCTTGAGTTAGTATTTGCATGAAGGCAGAGAGGGTTTTGAGTCCTCCCTCCAAGGTATCCATGCGCTGGACAAGGTCTGCTGGCGGCGCATCTGACTCGACATCACCCCCAGTCATGTATACTATCATGACATGGCTGGAAGTGGATGGATCGGTTGAGGCTTCACTTTCGGCCTCACTCTCCTGTAGGGGAGTTGCTTCTCCTGGAGCTTCGTCTTGGCTACCCCCAGCTATGTCCTGGGGGATATCTTCGCCTTTGGGAAGGACTTGGCTACCCTCATCTGTGCTCTTGAGGACGTCTTCATCTTCAGAAGGACGATCAGCAAGGATTTGGCTACCCCCAGCTATGTTCTGGAGGACGTCCTTGCCTTCAGAAGGAGGATCGACAAGGTCTTGACTACCCCCAACTTCCTCCAAGATCTTCTTTCTCCCCCGTGTGCCTTCAAATACTCCAGAGGACGGGACAGTCGTCTTGGTTTTCCTCGGCTGGCTCTTGGATGAGGACGAGGAATTACCAGTCGCCTTTCGGATTGACGAAGAGTTAGAGATTATATTGCATGAAGCAACATTTAGTTCTGGTTTCTCTTCAATTGACACCTTCTTTCCGAGGCGACGTCGGAAGGGTGTTGATGATTGCAGCCGCTGAAACACCGACTGCCTTGGTGGTGGGACTGCTGTTTTGCAACAACAGTTGATGGTGACTACAGCATAGGTATGCCCTATGAAGGGCACATTGTGCTTGTCAGTCGACTCTCCTGATCGGCGCTTGTGACTGATCACATTACGCAAATCATTGGAGGAGAGTGCCACCTTCGTACCCCCATCAGGCGTATGGCAAGGCCAAGCACCGGGGTGGTCAGGTGAATGCTGCACCCCCTAAACCAACGCAGAAGATGCGCTCAGATCAGTAATGGAGGCACAATATTTACAGTGACTTGAACCAGCCACAGACGCACATCCTATGTAGGTGCTGGGGTTCAAGACCAAAAAGTATGTCTTGCTCGACTTGGTTGCGAACGTAACAGATGCGCCCAAGTGAGGTAAGGACTTTGAAAGTCGGCTCGTTTCTGGCACAGAAGCACCCGAGTCGACCTTATACAGCTTACCATCAACATCGCACTTGATTGTGAGCGCATGCTTCTGATTTGCTGCTGGCATAGCACGTTTGAGGCGCATGGCCCGTGCTGCCTTGGACTTCTTCATACCAGCCTGCTAGGGTGCATAGTACTCAGAGTCCAAATTCTCCTCGCCACGACAGCAAGTGAGTATGTCAAAGACAGAGCCCTTCTATGGCGCATCAGAGGTGATGTGCAGGGTATTAGCTGTGCCCTTGCTCCGTCGGCGCATCTCCTTTGTCTGAGAAGGAGATGGCTGGGGAATGTGGTCAGCACCACACTTTTTCGAGAGATGCGCTGCACCGGTGGGCGCATCCTGGCTGCTAAGGTCATCAGCGAGAAGGGTGGACTACATCGGCGTATCCTTTCAGTGGTGGTGCCAGGGGCCTCGACCTTGTGCACCCAGACTTGGCGAGTCTTATTCGGCTTTGGCAGCCGCTTCGAAGGACTTGCGCTGCCTTCAGATATGAACTCTCATACGCTTGTTGATTGAGGCGTACGACCAGCGTCTTATGGGAGGAGCCCACCTTCACGTCGTCGGATTGTGACACAGCTTTCTCGGTGGAAGAGAAAGAGGTCCCCAGCAGAGTCGCCAGCTTGTTTGCCATTAAAATCTTTTGATTGTAATTTTAATTACAAACAGAACAATGTTACAATGTAGGACTTAGATGTAGTCCTAGGAGTACACTTTTGTTTATCTGGGTCCCTTGTGCCGATGGAGCGAGTGGTAATGCGTTGACTCCATTGACGATCGGACGACGATTTTCGTTTCTCTGAAGGTCTGAGTTGCTCTGGGTGTAGGAGCTTGCAGAGAGGAAGAAGACGTTGAGTGTCTATATCTGCCTCTCTGACTGTGTGTAGGTCTCTGTCTGTCGGTATGTCTCTCAGTGTGTTTGTGGGTCTGGAAGAAGAAAATGATCCCTCTATTTATAGCTTGCAGGCTGGCTGCTCATGTGCGTATATGTAGGATGCGCCTCTTTGTGGGGATGCCATGTGGTAGTTGCTGATGGAGGCGCATGGACGATGCGCTATGATTGAGGAGTTGAACCCTTCATATTACCTTTGTGGGCTACGGCCGAGCTGACAAGTAGCAATAGAGAGGATCTTTCAGTTGCTGAGATCTCGGGTGATTAGCACCCCTTCATAGGCTGAATCGAGTCAAAGGACACGTGTCGTAGGTCCATAGCTCAAAGATCTCAGATTTGGTGGAGAGTAATCTGATCGGATGTGCCTGGGCTTGGGCGCATGAGGAGACTTTGGCTTGTAACCTTAAGGAGTCATGAACCAGTCTGGGTACATAGCTTTTGAGGTGCATACGGGGCTTCAGTAGTGACTTGACTTCTGTCTTTAAGGATCAGAAAAAAGTCTAAGGCGCATTGCTTTTCAGGCGCATGTAGAGATTTGGGCACATGGCTGCGGAGGCACATGCGAAATGGTTGGGCGACCACGTGGCTTGTAACCGCTGGAGAAAAGTAATGATGATGCTGACGTCAGCGACGCTTTATTTTCTGAAAAAGCTGTCAACTGTTCAGTCCTCGGGGACTGGCTGCTGTCGTATCAGTCTTAAGCATTTAATGTTCTTTGACGGGTGATGGGCTGTTGAGTGGGCACGTTGATCTATTTTCCACTAAGCACATGGGTGCGCGTGGGGCACATCCTTATGAGGCGTTTGGTGCTGATGGGCGCGTCTGTATGATGCACGGTCTGACCGGCACTTCCGTTTGCATGACACGTCTTTATTGGTCCGACTGTTACGTTCTTCGAGTGTTTTCAATAGCCGTTTTTGACTTGGCTGAATTCGAAGCATCATGTTCATCACCATTAATGCAAATTCATTTCACGGGATTCGGAGAGCCAGCCACTTGGCACATGGATTTGATTTTTTTGGCCTATAAATAGTGGCAAGGAGAGAGTTTGCTTCTCGTTCTCTTACGTCCTCCCGAATGAACTTGTTTTGCTTGAGCACATTCTGTTGACGAGATGCTCCCGAGGGTGAAGATGCGACGACTTGTCTTCATTTATGCACTCGTGAAGGTGACTGTTATATCCAAAAGTCGGGGTCGAGGGATTCTGAAGCAGGCGGAAGGTGCCTATTGCATCTAAAGATCGGGATGTTCGAGCCTCATCTCTGTTATGCTGGAAGAGCCGCAGATCAGAATTGCGGTGCTCTGATCATCTTCCTTGGGCTTTGGGAGAGATCCTCCTCCTGCTAGAGTGGGTGTTGCCCATTCTGGTTGTGTTGAAAGCTGCTCCTTTAGCCGCGGATTTGCGGTGCTCTCCTCTTCCTTCAGCTAGAGGGTTGATTTCCCACCCTGGTTCTGCTCAATAAATGCTTTATTAGTCGAAGCACTTGATCGCATCGAAGTAAGGCGCATATGCTGAGACTTCATGATGCACATAACTGAGACTCTTGAAGGGATGCGCCTGACTAAGACGCCGAAGAGATGCGCCTGACTGAGACGCCGAAGAGATGCGCCTATTTGAGAGCACATGGCAGTTGCTGTGCCTGGCTGTAGACTTAGGGTCTTTTCTTTTTGTAGAAGTTCTCCTTTGTACAGCCTTTTTTCGACATATAATAGACTTTTATATGAAATAAAAATCTTCATTTAATGTCTATGCTTTTGCTGTTTGCTGTGTCAAGTACTTCATCTGAGCTTCCTGGCGCATGTAATGTTAGGCGCATAGGATTTCTGGTCCTGAAATTCCATACTTCTACAATATTGGTTTTCTGTTTATGATATGTCTATTGATAATGTAAGAACAAAATGAGAAGTGGATATTGTTACTAAAATTTAGTGCACTATTGACCATTGTTATGATAGTCCTATTACTTCTATTACACTGACTACATATCGATTTTTTGGTCTGTAGGAACATAGAGAAATTGTATTTATTAAAACAGATCGAAGCTCTGGAAAACGCTTGCAAAACTATTTTCCTTCTCCATGCTGGGAATGCATCTTTAGAAATTGAATTGGGTATGTGGTTTATATGTAAAAACAAATTCCTAAATGGCTTGGGATTTCCCTTTTGTAAAGATTTATATATGAGGTGTTACAATAGGTACTATGGGTTTACCTTTAGCTACTTGAGTGTTAAATATGAGGTGTTACAATAGGTACTATAGGTTTACCTTTAGATTTCCCTTCTATCCAAACACTATAAATGGCTATAGGATTTGATGAAGCAATATCCTTTTACAAGTGCTGAGAGTATTAGGTAGTGGTTGACCTCCCCTGTTGCCAAATGCAGTTGCAAGTTCTCTAGGAATTGTTTAGTCACATAGACAGTTGACTACTAGCATTGCCATGCAGCAAACGTATTCTTAGTATGGCTTAATGTATTTAGTGGACCAGCGACTGGTCTTCTTGGCAAGCATTCTGTTGGCATTTATTCATATATGATCTGATTTTACTAGATGCTCGTAGGAAAGTAGTGTTCTATCTTGGTGATTAACTTCCATATTTTGATTATTTTGTCTGATGCATATGCTTTTGACAATGATGTCAATTAATATTGCATCCATCTTAATGCATATTGTGGTTATTATTTGGTGGAGACTTGTCGCTCTTTTGGTGGTCCTTACGATTATGAGAAGAAATCATGAGCCAACAAATAACTCGACTTTAAGTGATGTATACTTTGTTGTTCACATATATTTATGACTTGGTCCTGCAGTACAGAGAAATGATTAGAGAGCTACTTCTAGAAATTCAATTTTGAGTTCTTCTAGGTATTTGTGAAGGATCAAATTTATGCATTCGCAAAATATTTTCCTTTATGTGTATGAACTTTTCTAGGGTTTCGGGGGGGGGGGGGGGCTGGGGGGTGGGGGAGGGTCTTTACGATTCTCTTGTTTTGATTATTTACCAATTAAAGCTCTTACTAACATTGGCTTGTGGTTGTAGGTATGACTTCTTTGATGAATGCATGAGAAAATATGGAAATGCAAATGCTTCAGTACTAGGTTTAAGTTCTAAACCCGGTTCACCAATTAAGACATGATTATTCTTAGTTCTCTTGGACAAGATATGTATAGATCTGTAGATTTCACATCCCTTTCCGTTACATGATTAAGCATTCCTGAGCATGCCATAGCTGCTAATCATTTCTATATTTATCTAAGGCTTTATATATATATATATATATATATATATATATATATATATATATATATATATATTCAGTGAGTAGTACAATTTTAAGCAAATGAAATCTGAACTTATATTAGTGAAGTGAAATATATCATGTGAATCATGATCTTGTAAGCTTCCGTAGAAAGGAAGTTCTAATTTAAGGACACTAGGTACTGAAGTATAATGCTAGAAAACATTCAAATTCAAGAGTATGTAGTTCTTCATAAATTGTTCAAACTATTTGCATTTCACAGCTTATCAATTCCATATATAAGAGTCATACAATTAGTCATAAACTGCATAAGGTTGAATAAAACAATTCACACTTGTATTGTAGAATCAATCAAATCCCCAGTATTAGCCAAAAGCTAGATACGACCACTGTGGTTGTTGTAATCATTGTAAGCATCACCTTGCAATTGTATATGTATAGGTATTCTCATGATGTTTTGCTTACAAGGAAAAAAACCATGTGTTTGTGTGTACATATAATGCTTTATCTATGCGTCAGGAATGGATCCAAGTGGGAAAAGTTCAAACAAATTTATTGGTTGGTGAAGCAAAGGAAGTAGATGCTAATGTATCCCCAATTGGATCTTCTCACATTCCAGAAGTTCAAAAGTGAAATGGAAAAGTTAGTATGGACTACTACGCCTGCCCATGTAATTTGTAAAAGGAAATTGCAAGTAGTTAAATAAAAATAATTCAATGGACAGAGAGGCAGCATTAACAAAAGAATGGGGTGGCCTTGGAACTATAGTAAGTAGGTGGATCCTGATTACCAATCTATTTGTTGATTTTCAAAATGTTTGTTTTATGTATTCCAAAGTTTCTTTAATAATTTTTTCTACTAGGGGAAGAGGTTATGGAATCAGTGTATTTGTTGGACAATTTTCCGTATGATTGGCTATTCTTGATATGCAATAATGTTAATTTATACCATAAATAACATTCCTTCAATGTATATTTCCATATGCTTCAATTTTCTAATTATATTTCGTTATATAGGATACATGAGGCTTGCGATTCTTCAATCCATGTACATATTTAAGTTATTATGGGAAGGATGAGGGTTGGACTGGGAATTTTCAAGGTTCACAGACTTGGTTTCTGAGTCTTTTGTATTGAGTATTGGTTTCAGGTCCATCATATGAATATTGGTGTTGACAGTTGTGGGGGAGGGGGATTGTCCAATGGTCAGCTACAGATCCTCCCATTCCTATATGAAATATATAAGGTATAAAGGATTAAGTTTGAAAATATGTTCTTTTTATGCTATAAAATTGTCTTCAGGAACATGATCTTGCTCTATTTTAAACCTATATAGCCAATTGATGGGGAAAAAAAAATGCTATTATGGTTCCTATCAATACTTATTTAATAGTCACTTCTTATTAAAAGAAGTGCCTAGTATTGTCTTTTAATTGCTGATACAAACTTCATTGATGATAGGTAATTGTCTTAATGGACATGAGAGCAATATTCATGAAGGAAAGCAAGTTGAAAGGTAAGTTTGTGGACTATATCATATCTCTTTCATGAATGTTTAAGATGTTCTTCATAATTCGGCTGAACTAATCAGTGAAATGGAAAATGAGATAACAAAATGAGTCTATGGAAATGGAGCTAAAAGATATGCAAGTTTGCATAAGTGGAAGGGGAAAGGCTACAACTTGTAATAACAATCCGCACATAAAAGTTTAGCTTTCATTTTACTTTGGTTGAGAACTTGATTTTGTATAGGAAAAGCAACTGAGATGCAATGGAAGACCATGCATCTTAAGATATAAAGTCTTGCTTAAAATCTGAATTTTTTGGATACTCATTAAAGAAAAGCCATGCACCTTTGTCATGTCAGGTATAGCTATATCTCTATGAAAGTAGGTTTCTAATGTTTACCTATTAGCCTATTATTTACAAGTTCATGTGAAGCATCTAAAGTTACACATCTCGAGTATCTGACACGTGCATGGACACATTATTTTTGAAACTTGATGAATCAGTAACTAAGAAGACTTGCCATGGAAACATCGTCTTGACCTTTTTCTTGAATTATTCTTTTACATTTATGATGATCTTGAATACTTGATATTCATCTTAGTTGTCCAATTTCATGAATGGTGTTGGATTTTTTTCACATGCAAAATATTCGAGATAGTCCATCCTCGCAGCGGGGAGGCGATAGCGAAAATAGATGAAGGTGACAAGGAAGATGTGGATTTGGCTGTGATAAGCCTTTTATCATGAAAAATGGCCTCACAAGTCTGGCTATGTATATATACATCTTGACTTCTTCTAACTAGAAAATTTATTTCTCAACATCCATAGGTAACCAAGTAAAATTTGTTAAAAAATATTGTGCTGCTTAATTACCAGGAGAGGAGGAGGATTATGATGAAGTGTGCAGACTTGATCGAGGAGAACATAGAGAAATTGGCCACTGTGTACTCTATAGATGGTGGAAAGTTGTTATCCATCGGCAAAGATTTGGACATACCAGCAACAGTGAGAAATATCTAATACTATGCTGGTGCGGCTGAAAAAATCCCTGGTCATTGTCTTCGACGATGCTGATGTCGAAATGGAAGCCAATATTGTTCAGTTAGCCACATTTCACAATAAGGCACTCTTTCTCTCCCTACAATTCATTTCTGTCCCATAAGTGTATTTTAGTGTATATGCATGTTAAAAGTTTTTCTTATTCTTGAATATGTCAGGGAGAGATTTGTTTAGCGGGAACTCACATATATGTTCAGGAAGGAATCTATGATGCATTTGTGAAGAAAATAGCTGAGAAGGCTAAGAACATAGTAGTTGGAGATCCTCTCAGCCCAAATGTTGGACAAGGCCCTTAGGTTGTTTGTCCTTCCTCTCTCAGTTATTGATGTCAAAGTAAACAACACAAGAAATATTAAAAATTATATATTTTACTTATATAATTGTCAAAGATTGGCTATGCTATATAATTACTATTGAAGCCTCTTTATTACTTCCCACATGTCTGTCTCTTATTTTCTTTCTTTTATATGGTTAGACTTAGATTCATTTTGAGAACTTGGATTTTGTTAATGGATAGTTGATGCAATATCCACTCTCCCATACCAGTCGCTTAACGTGTTGATATATATGTTATCTATTTTTGCAGTTGAAAACATATTGTTTTGTGGTGTTAATCGTTGCAATCGTACCTTAGTTGAGGTAGCTATTAAAGCAGTGCTAGTAGGGGTAGATTTGGAAGAAAAGATGTTAATTTGGACTTGATCAAAGTAGAATGAAAGGTAGGAGGGAAACTGGAAGATACAAAGCTTATCTATGGAATAATTATTGATAAGGACATGAGTCATCCACAAATGCCAATGATTGTAATAGCCACAGGTTTGATAAATACTCAGTCCATACAAACGACAACTCATTAAATCATGCTGCTAATTACAATTATTGCTTTATTTATAGGATAAATACTCAGTCCATAGCGATCCTTTTCAACTTTCCCTCCTCAATGGTTGTGGAAGACCCAACTATGTTCAAGTACCTACAGTTCAAGGAAGAGCTCTAAGATGGGATGTCACAGCTATCAATTATATTGTTTTATTTTATTAAACTCGGTAGTATAGTAAAAAATTGTACTTTGAACAATAAATTTTATTTTATAAATTGTATATTGTTGAACTTATAACGTTAATTGAAGTGTGATTTAATTACTCATTAGAAAGCCAGTTGAATACAAGTGTATGGCTAATATATTCAAATTTTTTTAAATGGCTTTACCTATACCGACATTTATGTTAAAACGTTGGAAAGTTATTGGAAAATGTTGGGAAAGCAAATCTCAACATTTTTGCAAAAGGTCGAAAAATAAGCTTATTTACGAAGTTTTTATTAAAATGTTAGAAAATTATTATCCATTATTGCACATTTTCAACGTTTATTAAACGTCTTTATTTACAGTGACATTTATCTAAAATGTCGTAAATTTCCAACTACAGCAATGACGATGTTTGTCGAAAATGTTGAAAAAACGTGGGAAATTCCTATGCCAACATTTTTGACCTTTTTTTCCGACGTTTATAAAACGTCAGGAAAGATCAATTTTCTTGTAGTGCATGTTATAGGCTCATCCTCTGGTTTCTTGAGAAGTGCTAGACAAGTATTCGCTTGCGTTAAAGCTTCACTCAATGTTTCTCAAGTCTCCCTTGAAAGATGGAGTAGCTCAAATATTGACAATCTTGCCGGAGTATTGGCCAGTTGAGCCAGTATATCAAAGTTGTATGGCTTCTCAAGGCCCAAAGTTGGAGTTTTCTTTAATACTGTCAAAACAGACAGGCTGTTTTCCTTTGTCGGCTGTCGTCGATTTGGGAAGAGTTGCCTCTATTTGGGGTGACGAAGCTGACAGAATATTTTCAGCAGGAGAAGATGATGCTTGAGGAGCCTCTAGAGATGGAGCAGGGTCTTCTTAACCTTCTGAGTAGTCTCTTAGGTAAGGTTTCCCAGACCTGGTACCAGTCAAGACTTCTTCCTCGGATACAGGTTCACTACCAAAATTCACTACTTTAGCGACGGCCTGTTAGCAACGGATTAAGTCCGTCGCTAGTAGCGACGGACTCCCGACTATATACTGATGGTTTACCGTCTAATCACAGGCAATATTTTTTCAATTTGAAGGATAAAAAGTTGTCGCACACCCGTCGGTATGGCGTCGGCGAAGTAGCGACGGACAATGTATCCGTCGCTAGGTAGTCACTCCTTAGTCAATATTTGAGTGGGAAAATGTTAAAAAAATACAGAAAATTGGGCGACTATGTAGCGACGGATAGTCCGTCGCCCAGCTGATGAGTTTTAGCGAAGAAACCTGCAGCCATTGCTACGTAGTCACTCAGCTAGTGGGAAAATATATAAAAATTCGTGGGAAATTTACGACTACTTAGCGACGGATATATCCGTCGACAGTCCATCGCTAAATTGCCAGCCTTAACTTAAATCCCACCGATGGGGCTGGGATTTCATTCGAACTCTCTCTCTCTCTCAAAGGTACTCTCTCTCTCTTATGGGGGTTGTGGGCGGCGGGGAGGGGGGGAGGGGGGCGGAGGTAGCCGGCGGTGGAGTGGTGGCGAAGGGGAGCCGTGGTGTAACGCCCCAGTCCCAAAATACGTAGGACTAGAAACGTAGACATGCCAGCCGTATAATAAATATACGTAAGCTGTAAATGCAGTAGAACCATAACTAATCTCATCCACACAAAATAAATGAATAGAAGATCTCATATAATCAACTATGAAATTGTCATTTGGTACATGTAGTTGGGCGGAGACAAATCCACTACCAACTATGAAAAGAAATACATAACAAAAGAAAGATTTTGGCGAGCGAAGCAAAGATGATCCAAATGCAATCATCCTCGAGGAAATAGCGACGAACACGACTAGAACTAGAACACATGCGAAAGACAATAGCACACACCTGGAGAGATAACCAGGTCCTCAGGGGGACGTAACAAGACACATAATATCATGCCATATAAACTGAATAAATATTGCTCAAATAAATAAGTAAATTGAATTTATAACATGGTCCAATACACACCTATTGAACGAGCATACCATCCCCCCAACCAAACAAGGACATGAGATGGTAAACTAATTCACGGTGACGTATCTTTCCATGCTATGAATCCAATATGGTATCCGGACCGCAACAAGGTTCAATACCTTCTCATCGAAGTAGTAAGTCACACCTACAACCAAACAAGGACAAGATGTGACGAACTAATCTGCGACAAGTTATTGTTCCAAGCCATGGTCAGATACAAGTACCCAAACCAAAAGTACTCGTACCTAACGGATAAAGGTACCTAACCGTTCTAAGTGAAATGTAGTTAAGAACAATCCTTCCTATGCATGGGCCCTGACTAAATAGGATCGGCGTAGTCTCCCCTGGGCACCAGAGGCCCAATCAATAAGAGCATGACGTTCCGCAGAATCGCCAGTGGCCGTCAGTAATCATGGGTAATCTGACCCGCATCTCCGACGGAGCTCACGGGTTACAAAAGAGAAAGTGCATCGAAGCCCATACGCTAAGGAATTGTCCTTCCCGTCCAGTGCCTACTATGTTGTATCCACAACAGTAAACCTCTATAACCGCTAAGTCAAACTAAGCATGCAATCTCTATTAGCGGTTATTTCTATCGCACGGCTTGTACGTACTGGTGGCCAGCCAATCACGCACTTCCGTGTCCTACATGCGACACACAACTTCGTGTTACAACGTGTCAAGGCCAATGAATGCAACACACAAGGTGGTCCCTTAAATCTAGGTTTAATGTGAGAAAAGTAATACATAGCAAGTAATATAAATGAACAGTAAGTTCTAACAGGTTATGCCATGTATCACAGTTTATTTTGCATAAAAAAATAAATAATGCATAAAAAATGAGCTAAAATAAATACACAGCAAATGGCAAGGTGTCTTGCCTGGTAGTACGCCTGGTGTGCTGTAATAATCACGATGGCACGAACTGCGACTTTGGTACAACAACTATACAAGGTGGCGTCTGATGGTGGCACGGACAGTTCCATCGGGTCCAGGACGATCAAATTAGTTAGGGTCGATATGAGGTAGTCTCGGATAGGTGAAGGAATAGGAACAACGGAATTTGTTGTCGCAGACAGGAGGATAATCAAAAATATTTGGAAAAAAATATTTATATTACTTAAAACTGTTTTTTGTTACCAAAATATTTTATATACTTCATACTTGAGTACAAAAATAGTTTTTAGGCAAAAACCCTAAATTTGTCAAAATAAAATTTTAGTAGGAAACTACATATTTCTATTAGCCAAAATTAATAAATCAGAAATTTATAGTATATTTGGTGACTACTTTTATTGACCAATATATCTTATAAAATATAAAAAGAAAACAACAGATAAATTAGGGCTATAAAATAGATTTTGTCAAAGTAATATTTTGGTAAAATCTACCTTTGAAAATAGTTAAAAATAATAATAATAATAATAATAATAATATTTTTACAAAAATCCTAATATAATAATATTAGCAATTAATAATTTTAATAGTATCAACAAGAATAATCATAAATGAAGATAATAGAACAATAATATTATTTTTAATGATAAACTATCATTAAATATCATCAGTCGAATATACTGGGAGAAAACCAAGAAATCAAGTAATAATGATAATAATAATAATTATTATTATGAGTAATACCATTTTGTATATAATTTACAGAATATAAAAATAGTACAATATAATAATAATGATGATAATGATAATAATAATGATTAATAATAATAACCTTAATAATAATAATTATTAACAACAAAAATTAAATAAAATAAAAAAAAGAAAAAAAGGGCATGTGGTTCTCCTCTTTCGAGGAGACCACAGTCCAGAAAGAAAAAAAAATTAGAAAGAAAGGAAGTAGGGAGAGGAGAACATAATCGTGTGGGAGAGAGAGAGCGAGAGTAGGGAGAGGGGATGGAGAGAGCGGAGCGGGAAAAGAAGATGATCGAGAGAGAGAGGGATGGACGCGGTAGCGGAGGAGCGGCGTCGGGGTTTCGAGCGGGGCGGATGGTCGGGAGGAAAGTGAAGGGAGTAGGAGAAGGTTCTCGTCGGCTAACCGGGGGAGGCGGACTGAACGGGGCGCCGATCCGACCGCTGTGCGCGCTGGTGATGCGTACAGAGGGGGCGTTTGGCAGGGACGGCGGGTGGCACGGATGGCGGTGGCGGCGTGTTAGGCGCGGCGAGGGTTTGGGGAGTCAGAATGAGACGGTGGGTTCGAGCGGGGGCGAGGCCAAGCGCGGAGGTGTTCGCCGCGGGACGGAGGAACGGGCAGCGGCCACGGACGGGGGCGGCGTCAGAGAAGGTGAGTCGATTTTATCCTTTCTCTACTTTAGGTGTTTGGGTTAAGTCGGTCAGCCGACGATGATGGGGGTGGTGGCCGACATTGGCCGGGTGGCAGTGGTGGCTTGTGTTTCTTTTGGGCTTTCGTCGATAATGGTTGTTTGTATGGTGGTGGAGGTGAGAGTGGCAGTTTTGGGGGGGTGGTGCACCGGCCCGGGCTGGAGGTGAACGTGGTTGTGGCTGTGGTGTCAGAAAGAGTCAGGGGTGATGGTGAAGATGGGCGTGGCTGGGTTGTGAAGGTTCTGTGGTGGGGGTTATGGTGTCGGGGTTCGGGGAGTGATGTTGACGGGTGGTCGGAACGGGGTGAGGGTGCCGGAGTTGACGGCGGCGAGATGGTGGCGGTGGAAGGCTGTTGTTTGGTTTTCTGGGTGGCGATGTCAATAGGGGAGTCGAGGGTGGTAGTTTAGTGATAGTGGCCACAGCTGGGACGGGAGGTCGGAGGACCGGGTGCGCGATATGGGGACGGCAGTGTGGCTGTGGCAAGATCGACAGGATGACCGAAAATTGGGTGATTGGTTGAGTTAGGGTTAGGTTTGGAACTAGGGATTGGGTGTTGCCGTGTCGGATTGTCGACACGGAAGAGATGAGCAATGTATATGTAATGGAATAAAATATTGGGTGGGGAAAACACGGGCACAGATACGATGCACAAATTTTAGTTGTGGAATTTGTGGAGGAATAATGTGGAGGAGTACCTGCCTATTTATAGGATGTAGAAATTCCCACTTAGATATGGACTAGGATTATTTTAAACCCCAAAAATATATAATTCATAGTTTAAATTTAAAGGCAATCAAATCCAATTCAAAATACAAATCCAATTTAAATCAAATTAAATTCTCTTAGTTTAAAATCAAATCAATTTCAAATATAAATATTAGTTTACTATTTAAATGTATCCATGGAATCAAATCAAAATTTAAATCTTCACAATAATTTTGAAATATATTTTCCAAAATTATTAATAATAATAATTTCAAAAATTACATTAATATTTTTAAATATCTTTGAATAATAAATTATTAATATTAATAAATCTCAAAAATTATATTTTTATTTAAAATAAACTAGCAAAATATTTATGAAATATGTGCATGCACTAAGAATATTATTTATTCTAAATAAAAGGTTTTACATAAATAAAATCATAAATTTAGGAAATTTTGATAGCTAAATTAAATATTACATATATTATTTTGAAACTATAAAAATAAGAAAAATGTTTTTCTAAAAATATGTACGCTCGCACATATTCGCACTCGTCGAGCAATTATGAAAAAAAAATTTCGTGCGCGACGTACAATACGACTACGCGACGTACAATACAAAATTTTAAATCTGTACCAAATTTAATTAAAAAAATAGTAGAAATTTAGGGGTTTTACATCCTACCCAACTTAAAATAATTTCATCCTCGAAATTAAGAATTAGGAGGGGGTGAGAAGGCACAACGGTAGATAGGAGGGTTTAAAGAAGTTTATATGGTCGTAGTCTAGGTTAAGGATATGATTAAGAGATGATTGTAATCACTCTTAAATTCAAGTGATTAGAAAGTCAAGATTGTAAATTTAGGGTCGAGGGAAAGGTCGAGTAGTTTGGGATGAAGATATAGCAACATCGAGTGGGAATGGTCATAGCCGGTGGGAAGGTTAGAGGGAGTTCTAGTACGATGCTTTCGTCTGTAGAAGCATGGAATTTTACGATCAGAAATCCTATGCGCCAAACACTACATGCGCCAGGGAGTTCAGACAAAGTACTTTGACACAACAAAACAAGAATATAGACATTAAAAGAAGATTTTTATTTCATATAAAAGTCTATTACATGTCTTAAAAAGGGCTGTACAAAGGAGAACTTCTACAAAAAGAAAAGATCCTAAGTCTACAGCCAGACGCAGCAGTCATCATGCGCTCTTGAACAGGCGCATCTCACCATGCGCTCTCAGTCAGGCGCATTCCACCATGCGCTCCCAGCCGGGCGCATCCTTTCAGCAGCTCAGTTATGTGCATCCTCAGTTATGTGCATCCCTTTAACAGCTCAGTTATATGCCACCCTTCCAGCCAGGCTCACGCGCCATCTAATGCTTCGACTAAATGAAGCATTTATTGAGAAGAACGATGGTGGCAATCAACCCTCTAGCTGGAGGAAGAGCTCCCCAAACCGAGGAAGAAAAGAGCACCGCAAGTCAACCTGTGGCCAGGGAAGGCTTCGAAAGAGCCTCCAAAGACCAAGGAAGACCGTAATCGAAACCGCGGCTAAAGGAGCAGCTTTCAACACAACCAGAATGGGCAACACCCACTATGACAGAAGAAAGAGCCCCCAAAGCCGCAGTACCGCAATTCCGATCTGCGGCTCTTTCCACATAACGGAGACGAGGCTCGAGCATCCCGATATTTGGATGCAACAGGCACCTTCCGCCTGCCTTAGAAGCCTTCGACTCCGACTTTTGGATGTAACAGTCACCTTCAAGTGCATCAATGAGGATCATGCGTCGCATCTTCATCCTCGGGAGCATCTCGTCAACAGAATGCGCTCGAGCAAACAAGTTCACTTCGGGAGGACGTGAGAGAACGAGAAGCAAACTCTCTCCATGCCACTATTTATTGGCCGGGCAAATCAAACCCATGCGCCAAGTGGCTGGCTCTCCGAATCCCGTGCAATGAATTTGCATTAAATAGATGAACCTGACGCTTTGAATTCAGCCAAGTCAAAAATGGCTATTTAAAGCAATCGAAGAACGTAACAGTCGCACCAAAAGACGTATCAAGCGGAGCAGATGCGCCGGCCAGACCTCGCATCACACAGACGCGCCCCTCAGCACCAAGCGCTTCACAAGCTTGCGCCCCCATGCGGCCCCATGCACCTAGTAGAACACCGATCAATGCGCCCACTCAATAACCCATCACCAGTCAAAGAACATTAAATACTGAAGTTTGACAGAGTTGGCAGCACGTCTCTCGAGGACTGAACAGTTGGCAGCTTTTTCAGAAGACGAAGCGTCGCCAACGTCAGCATCATCATTACTTCCCTCCGACGGTTACGACCACGTGGCCGTCCAACCATCTCGCATGCGCCTTCGCAGCCATGCGCCCAAAGCTCTACATGCGCCTCAAAAGTCATGTGCCTTAGACTTTTTTCTGATCCCTAAAGACAGAAGTAAAGTCACTACTGAAGCCTCGCATATGCCTCAAAAGCCATGCGTCCTGAATAGTTCGTGACTCCCAAAGGTTACGAGCCAAAGCCTCCTCATGCGCCCAATCCCAGGCGCATCCTACCAGATCATTCCCCGTCAAATCCGAGATCTTCGAGCCATGGGCCTAAAATACGTGTCCTTTGACTCGATTCACCCAAGATTTTAGCAACAGAAAGATTCTTTCTCTTGCTACGTGCCAGCCCACAACAGTAGCATAAAGAATTCAAATCCTCAATCAGGACGCATCGTCCATGCGCCTCCATCAACAATCACCACGTGGCGTCCCCGCGTCCAGGCGCATCCTACATATGCGTGCATGAGCAGCCAGCCTGTAGACTATAAATAGGGGGATCATTTTCTTCTTTCACACACGAACATACAAAGACAGACAGAGACATCGCACAACCATCGAGGCAGATACAGACACTCAACGTCTTCTTCCTCTCTGCAAGCTCCAGCACCCAAAGCAACTCAGACCTTCAGAGAACCGATAAACGTCGTCAGATCGTCAACGGAGTCAACGTATTACCACTTGCTCCATCTGCACAAGGGACCCAGATAAACAAAAGTGTACTCCAAGGACTACGTCTAAGTTCTACATTGTAACACTATTCTGTTTGTATTGAAATTTCTATCAAAAGATTTTAATGGCAAACAAGCTGGCGACTCTACTGGGGACCTCTTTCTCCTCCACCGAAAAAGCTGTATCGTAATCCGACGACGTGAAGGTGGGCTCCTCCCACAAGACGCTGGTCGTACGCCTCAATCAACAGGCGTATGAGGAGTTCATCTCTGAAGGCAGTGCGAACCCTTCGAAGTGGCTGCCGAAGCCGAAGAAGACTCGCCAAATCTGGGTGTGCAAGGTCGACGCCTCTGGCACCACCACCGAAGGGGATGCGCCGATCTAGCCTTCCCTTCCTGATGACGTCCTCAGCAACCAAGATGCGCCCACCGGTGCAGCGCATCTCTCGGGGAAACGTGCGGCTGACCACATTCTCCAGCCATCTCACTCTCAGGCGAGGAAGATGCGTCGATGGAGCAGGGGTGCAGCTAATGCCCCGCACATCACCTCCGATGCACCACAGAAGGTCTCTGTCTTTGACAACTCACTCGCTGTAGTGGCGAGGAGAATTTGGATTCTGAGTACTACGCGCCCCAGCGGCCTAGTACGAAGAAGTCCAAGGCAGCACGGGCCATGTGCCCCAAACGTGCTATGTCAGCAAAAAACTAGAAGCATGCACTCACAATCAGACGCGCTGCTGATGGTAAGCTGTATAAGGTCGACTCAGGTGCTTCTGCGCCAGAAACGAGCCGACCTTCAAAGTCCTTGTCTCACTTGGGCGCACCTGTTGTATTTGCAACCAAGTCGAGCAGGGCAAACCCAGTGGTCTTGAACTCCCGCGCCTCCTCTGGTTGTGCGTCTGAGGTTCGTTCAAGTCACTCTAAATGTTGTTCCCCCACTATTGATCTGAGCGCCTGTTTGGTGTTGGATCAGGGGGCGCAGCATTCACTTGACCACCCCGGCGCTTGGCCTTGCCATGCACCTGAAGGGGGTGCGAAGGTGGCACTCTCCTCCAACGATCTGCGTAACGTGATCACTCAAAAACGCCGATCAGGAGAGTCGACTGACAAGCACGATGCGCCCTCCACAAGGTACACTTGTGTTGTAGTCACCATTAACTGCTGTTGCAAGTCAGTAGTCCCACCAAGACAATCGGTGTTCCAGCGGCAGCAATCATCGACACCCCTCCGACGTCACCTCGGGAAGAAAGTGTCAACAAAAGAGGAGCCAGAACTAAAGGTTGCTTCATGCAATATAATCTCTAACTCCTCGTCAGTCCGAAAGGCTACTGGCAATTCCTCGTCCAAGAGCCAGCCGAGGAAAACCAAGACAACCGTCTCGTCCTCCGGAGTGTTCGAAGGCACTCGGGGGAGGAAGAAGATCTTGGAGGAAGCTGGGGGTAGTCAAGCCCTTGTTGATCCTCCTTCCGAAAATGAGGGTGTCCTCCAAAGCACAGCTGGGGTGGATCTTCATCCTCAAGGCGAAGTCAGCCTCCCCGACATAGCTGGGGGTCGTCTTGCCCCTGTAGACCTGCATCTCGAAGATGAAGAAGTCCTTCAAGACAGGACTGGAGGTAATCAGGCCCTTACGGATACTTCTCCTGAAGACGAAGGCGCCCTCCAAAACTTAGCTGGGGGTAGTCTAGCCCCGGCGGATACGAGTCTCGAAGATGAAGAAGTCCTCAGGAACATAGCTAGGGGTAGCCAAGACGAAGCTCCGGAAACAACAACTCCTCTACAGGAGAGTGAGGCTGAAAGCGAAGCCTCAACCGAGCCATCCGACTCCGCCGTATCATGACAGTCTACATGACTGGGGTGACACCGAGTCGGATGTGCCACCAGCGGACCTCGTCCAGCGCATGGACACCCTGGAGGAAGGACTCAAAACCCTCTCTGCCTCCATACAAACACTGACTCAAGCAGTTTTTGAGATACGGTCAGCTTTGGCCAGGACACCTTCTACCGGTCCCGACCCAGGGGCCAATAGAGAGTCAAGTGTACCCCTTCAACGGGTATCCTTGGATACGGATCGCCGCGAAGCACCTCGGACGTCGGAGCCATCAAATGCTCAACTCCAGGTGGTACCACCTTCTCCGACTCCCAGCTCCATGGAAGACGTAGTCGAGATGATCAGGGACCTGCGCGAACGCTTTGAGTCCAAGAATAGACAAGAGGAGCGCCAAAAGATGGGCATCCCCTAACCTTATCCCCTCGAATGGAACAAAGTGGTTTATCCTCCCAAATATAAACCATAAACATTGACGCCATACGACGGAAAGGACTCTCTACGTCGCTATTTGACGTACTTCCAGTCCCATACGGGATATCTGCCGAAGGAGGACGCGCTACTCACCAGCATATTTGTCGGGACACTGAAAGGAGTGGCGTACGACTGGTACCGCAGCCTCCCCGACAATTCCATATCTTCCTTCGACGATTTGACACGCCTTTTCCACGACCGTTTCTATGAAGGCGGGAAGGACATGACAATGGCGTCCCTCATAGAGATACGCCAGAAGGAGAAGGAAACAGTTCGGGTATTCATCGAACGCTTCCGACAGGCCTGCTTCAGACTGCCCCCGGGCATGCCAGAACATGCACTTCTATCCTCCTGCAGCATAAACATGCTGCCCTCAGTCAAACTCTGGCTCAATTCTACTCCTCCTCCCGACTGGAGTTCCTTGATCATCGAAGCTGAAGCAGCAGAAAAGAAGGCGTCCAATGCTTACCTTCTGGGAGTTAGTTTCCCTACCTTTGAGGACAAGGGGAAGCGGCCTGCAGCCAACAACTCCGAACGAGAGACGAAGGGGAAACAGGCATTGACTGTCAATGCCTCAAAAGGTGCATCAGCACCTACTCAGAAGCCTCCACTTGCACTAAGGCCAAAGGAGGTGTACTGTAACACCCACTTTTCCAAATGAGGGTAATTTTGAACTTTTATATTTTAAATCATTTAATAATGATATTTAAGTCATGATATGATTTTTGATGATTTTTAGTTATTTTAAAACTATTTAATTGAGTGAAATGTGAAATTGGTGTTTTGCTAGTGTAACCTTAGTCATACATGACCTAGAAGACTAATCATGACCAATGAGACCTAATCATGTGTTTAGGATTTCAAATTTCTACTTTTAAGCCTAGGGGTATTTTAGTCATTTTGACACTTTTGTGAAATTGTGAATTATATTAATTAAATATGTGCTAGTTGAATTGTTGAGTCTTGACCTAGAAGTTAGCCTAATCTAGATTGTTAATCATGACCCTAGAGACTAAGTTAGAGGGTTTCATTAAAGTAATTACCTTAATGAAATATCTAGATATTTGTTAAAAGATATTTTGGACTAAAGGTTAAAGGGGCTACTTTAATTGTGAGCCCTTAGATTAGCTAGAAATTGTTGGAGAAACCTTAGCCCCTCATCCTAAACCCTAACCCTAACTTATTGGCAGCCAACACTCATCCCCACCCCCTATAAATGCATCCCATTAATTATTTGCATCATTTTTAATTCATTCTATTTGCCTCTTTTGTGTTCTTCCCTAAACTTCTCCCCAAATATCCAAATCACCTCCAAATTGAGCCAAACTTCTTGCATTGGAATCCCCTACTGTTGAGTATGCTATAGGGAGCTAGCTAGCAAGGTTGCACAAGCATTTGGCACCCCCAAGTGAAGAGGACACCCCCCTTTCCTTAGTTTTCATTGAGTTTTCACTCAATAGGTAAAATGACTCAAAACCTATTAATGTTGTGATTTCTCTTCATGAATGCATGCATATAGGTACCAAGGATCTATAGGCTAAGTTTTGTAGGAATTAGATAGGGTTTGGTGTCCGTATCGGACACGTATCTATGTTAATATTCAAGTGTTTGTTGATTTGCCACAGTGAACAAAATGTTATTATTTTCAAAAACTAATTAAACACATTTCTAGCCCTATAGGTGTAGATCACAAATCACTATCACTGAGCACAAGGCTGTGTCGTATTCGTGTCCAAATTGGACACGAACACGCTGTGCACAGCAGTGCACTGTGTCCTGCTACCACATGGTTCGTGCGCATTGCACAGTGCATGTGGACTCGTGCCACTTGACACGAGGGTGGGGGCAGTCACTGACATGACCCCCATCAAGTTTGGTGAGTCTTGGTGTCGTGTCGGACACGCACGGTCAGGTGCACGGGGCTTTGCCTGGGTTTATTTCTGTGTATTTTCACGTCTGATACGTGTGTGCCATTCATGACACGGGACACGTTGACCCAAACCAGGGTGACACAGACCTAGAGGGACTCTAGGCGAACCACCCTGCAAAGGGACTCGACCCAGTTCGTGTCGTGTCGTGTGCACGACACGCGTGCACACGTGCACGAGGATTGGGTTCTGATACTTTTCCTGTGTGAATGTTTCTGTTGATTAAAGTTCTGATTAATGTTTAATTGATGTTTAAATAAGTTAATTAGATTCTAAATATTATGTTAAATCACTGTTATGTTAGGAATTACAAATTGTTATGTTGTAATAGGAGTTGTGGGTTCGAAATTGCAATGTGGTTTGTGAATTTCTGATACACAGGATACACCTTTAAATTCTTCACTGTTAAACCATTTTAGTCATTTAATCAGTGTTTATTAAGTGCCTAATGATTTCTACACAATTGATAGCCTATGATGATGTGATTTACCTGCTGAAATATATATGGGATCAACCTAATCAAGTTTTGACTACAAGTTGGGACTTAATGTATTAACTAATCAAGTAACCTGTGTGATAACTTATCCCCAGTGAATGTTGTTCCATGTCTTTAAGTTCTTGAAATTCTGCAATGTTAAGTCTGTAGTTATAGAGATTTGGTTGGGATTTATCATTCCAGTAATTGGTTGGTTGTTAGCAACAGTTGTTAGACACTTGTGCACCAAGTTCTTCACCGACTTCCTAAGTTAATTCCAGTTGATTTTTACTGATTTTCCTTCAATTTCAGTTGATCCTATTAAAATGATTCACTGGACTGATTCCAGTTTTAATGCATTGGTCTGTTTCCTTTCTTGATGATTTTCCTGCACATAGGCTTGAGCCCTGTTAGTTTTCCAGTTGTATTACACACACACTCTCTCAAGCCTCACTTCATCACACTACACCATGACACACACACCCTCTAATTTTACTTGACACTCTATCTAAATCACTGAACACACTGTTTTTTTCAATCACCCACATAGGTTGCAGTCTCTTATACACACAGGTTTTGGAGACACCCTATTTTCCTTTCCTTTACCTGTTTTGTTTCTTGAGATTGGTTTCTTTACAACTGAGATTTCAGTTGTGCATTGATTTAGATTGAACAATTCATGTTTACTGTTTGGTGTGTATAGGCACACTGTTTTAAACCTGAGAATCTATTACAATGTTTTTAACTGAGATTGTATGACCAAATTCCTGAGATGGGTTGCTGAACAACCTGAGAATGGATGGGGTTTGATAAAAACTGAGATTCATTCACAAAGAGAAAACTGAGGACTGTGTTAAGAAAAATCTGAGTTTGTTTTGGTTCACAAATAAAATCTGAGAAAATTGTGTATTGATAATGTATGTATATACAACTGTGAATTCAAACAAGACTGAGATATGAACCTGAGTTCACCATGAAAACTGAAATCTAAATTCTAATACACACACACATGCTCACACACATTATATGCTCATACACACATATAATTTCCTATACACCCTTGTATTAGACTCACATATTTGAATTCTCATTTCATAACACTGTTAAACTGAGATATGAATTGTACACACACTTGACACTCTTTCACTCTCTTTCTATCTCACTATATATAATGAGTATATAGGTAGTGTATGTATATGCCTATATATGGATAGATGTAAATATGCATATTAATATGATATGGATAATGTATATAGATATGTATATATGTGGGTTCAAGGATATATAGCCTTGTGTTGGTTTCTCTTTCATATACACATCCATGTTCACACACACACATAGCTTAGATGTTAGTTCCTTCCTCTTTTATATAGATATAATGTTAAATATACATGAATAGGATGTGCCTTGATATGTGCTTGTGTTTGGCTTGTATAGCCTTGTGATTGGTGTGTGATTGCTATATTAGGCTTGGTTAGGCCTAGTGAGACTTGTTAGACTTATTTGGGCTAGGACTTGACCTAGGTTGACTAGTGTGGTTGACTAGAGTTGACCAAGTGTCGACTTTAGCCTAGTTTGACCTAGACAGCATGCAGATGCATTGTACATTTCATATATCACCCTCTGTATACATCTTGACTTGTGTTGCTCTAACTAGGAGTCAGGTGCCTCATCTCGGACAGTACGTTTACTTCAGACATTCAGATACGAGGCGAGTACATTCTCTGATCGTTTCATACTTGTCACGATTTATATTCTCGCTCTAGATTACTTTTACTTGATGCTGTCACGTTATCATCACGGATTAGTACTATACGGATCTCTTCTTGGGATGTTATCCCCCTTAGCGGGAGCATCGGATACTTTATGACATGTGTTTCATGTACATCATGTATTCTTCGCTTCTGCGTTATTCATGTACACTCATGTTCTCTCATGTTCTTACATGTACGTTCATGTACTCTCATGTTCTTCCATGTACGCTCATGTTTTCTCATGTGTTTCCTGTGTAACCAAAACATCATGTACGTAACGTAACTTGAATAGATCCTTGTGTACTGATTGTGGGTAGGGGTGAGTATAAATGGTCATGTGATTTACCCATCATGTTCACTCTGTTACTTTTCATGTTTTATCATGTACGCATCAGCCTATTGGCTGATGTCCCACATGTTCACTCATGTACATCATGTTCAACCTAAGCCAATTACATGCCATCTCGTACTCTAAATCACTAGTCACTTACTGTTCTTACTTATCATGTATATATTTCCAGTTATCAAATATCTCTCCTGTTTTATGTACATCTTCTTACAGCGTTTCATGTATTTTATTCTATTGCCTGCTTTATATTTCCTGCCATGATATGAACTGCATGAGATGTACTGTGCTCGCTCCCGTCCTGACTGGACCTGTTGAAAATTTTACAGAGGATGATGAGGAACCCTGCACCCCCTTACTTGGAGCTTGCCTAGATGACACTCGCGACCTGGACCCCTGGCGAGGTTCAGGCAGCTGCTCAGGATGATACCTTGTATAGAGTAGATAGCTTAGACTATTTCCTTTCATGTTTAGCTTATGTCCTTGTTTCAGAGTTGTATGTTGTAGAGTTGTTGAGACTTGTATTTAGTTTCTGTTGTACCTCAGTTGAGGATTTCCTTATCTATTTTATCGTACCATTTTCTATCTATAGATTGTGATTGAGTTATACCTCTGTGTTGGCCTCCTTATGGAGAGTATTCATATTATGTTAGTTATAGTTCATGACCTAGAACAGCGTTCTACCGCCGACACTGCGGCGTAGGCTGGACGTACCCACTTCTCGTGCCCTTACTCTAGGGTGCGGGTCGTGACACGTTTTTAGTGGTGGCCCATGCAGGTCGAGTTTATGTAGTGGTATTCGAACTAGAGTATCACTACAGCCTGCAGTAGGAGTAGAATATTTTGGGGTACTCAATCACAGTTAGAATTTCTTGAGAGATTCCTGGGATACCCTTGAGAATCTCATTCCGAACTTCTAATTTAAATTTCTTTTCTCTTGTTTGATTTACCCTTACTCCTTTATATTTGAATTGATTTTGATGGATCATTGTTGATTTGATTTTTTTTATCGAGGTGAATTTTATGATCCGAGTTACGATATCTTCTGATAACATATGTTGACGGAAATAACAGGGATGGTAAAACGTCTACTTTATTATGGAAACTAGAGTTTACCGCAGCTATATTAGCCGGCGTGGCAAGAACATACGGACCTGACTTCGGATGTACATATCTTGATCATGAGATTGGAATTTCTCGCAGCTATACTAGTCGGCATAGCGAGGATTCCAGACGACTTGATCATAGAGATGCATACCCCAGTTATGGACTCTACCGTTCATTGCAGCCTTGCTTACTAGCGTGGCGAGGATTCTGAGTATCATGATTTTGGACAGACGCATGTGATTATCAGATTATATCTTGAAGGTTTTTAAAGTATCACCTCTTTCATTTCTCTTCTGTTAAAAAAAAATGTGTTTTCCATCATCAAATAACTTAGGAGTAGGGATAACTTTAGTTGACTAGTCTAATTCCTTGTAGAAATTCATTAGTTATAAACTCTTTCTTAGTATGATGATTTGATGAGTTGTGATTAGGCCTTTATCTTAGGAATGATAGTATAGCCCTGGCTTTAGAGTAGGGACCCGGGTAGCTGGTTCTCTGTTGTTTATATTTACCAGTTTTCATATAGAATAATAGACTGTATTACAGCCTTGATGATTTGTTGTTTCTGTAATTTTTTCAGTTTAGCACCCCAGATTGCTTGTAAGTTTTGATACCCTATGACCGTTTTGGTTTAGCTTGACTACTTTACCTAGATGGAACCTTCAACTGCCACCGTATGCCATGACCCTGTATGCCATTCTTTTAAATTGTAGGATTTAGGTAAGTTCTGAGACCATGATTGTTGGGGACGAGACTCTAGAAGAAGTACGACCATCTTAATTTCGAGGACGAAATTCTTTTAAGGAGGGTAGACTTGTAACACCCACTTTTCCAAATGAGGGTAATTTTGAACTTTTATATTTTAAATCATTTAATAATGATATTTAAGTCATGATATGATTTTTGATGATTTTTAGTTATTTTAAAACTATTTAATTGAGTGAAATGTGAAATTGGTGTTTTGCTAGTGTAACCTTAGTCATACATGACCTAGAAGACTAATCATGACCAATGAGACCTAATCATGTGTTTAGGATTTCAAATTTCTACTTTTAAGCCTAGGGGTATTTTAGTCATTTTGACACTTTTGTGAAATTGTGAATTATATTAATTAAATATGTGCTAGTTGAATTGTTGAGTCTTGACCTAGAAGTTAGCCTAATCTAGATTGTTAATCATGACCCTAGAGACTAAGTTAGAGGGTTTCATTAAAGTAATTACCTTAATGAAATATCTAGATATTTGTTAAAAGATATTTTGGACTAAAGGTTAAAGGGGCTACTTTAATTGTGAGCCCTTAGATTAGCTAGAAATTGTTGGAGAAACCTTAGCCCCTCATCCTAAACCCTAACCCTAACTTATTGGCAGCCAACACTCATCCCCACCCCCTATAAATGCATCCCATTAATTATTTGCATCATTTTTAATTCATTCTATTTGCCTCTTTTGTGTTCTTCCCTAAACTTCTCCCCAAATATCCAAATCACCTCCAAATTGAGCCAAACTTCTTGCATTGGAATCCCCTACTGTTGAGTATGCTATAGGGAGCTAGCTAGTAAGGTTGCACAAGCATTTGGCACCCCCAAGTGAAGAGGACACCCCCCTTTCCTTAGTTTTCATTGAGTTTTCACTCAATAGGTAAAATGACTCAAAACCTATTAATGTTGTAATTTCTCTTCATGAATGCATGCATATAGGTACCAAGGATCTATAGGCTAAGTTTTGTAGGAATTAGATAGGGTTTGGTGTCCGTATCGGACACGTATCTATGTTAATATTCAAGTGTTTGTTGATTTGCCACAGTGAACAAAATGTTATTATTTTCAAAAACTAATTGAACACATTTCTAGCCCTATAGGTGTAGATCACAAATCACTATCACTGAGCACAAGGCTGTGTCGTATTCGTGTCCAAATTGGACACGAACACGCTGTGCACAGCAGTGCACTGTGTCCTGCTACCACATGGTTCGTGCGCATTGCACAGTGCATGTGGACTCGTGCCACTTGACACGAGGGTGGGGGCAGTCACTGACATGACCCCCATCAAGTTTGGTGAGTCTTGGTGTCGTGTCGGACACGCACGGTCAGGTGCACGGGGCTTTGCCTGGGTTTATTTCTGTGTATTTTCACGTCTGATACGTGTGTGCCATTCATGACACGGGACACGTTGACCCAAACCAGGGTGACACAGACCTAGAGGGACTCTAGGCGAACCACCCTGCAAAGGGACTCGACCCAGTTCGTGTCGTGTCGTGTGCACGACACGCGTGCACACGTGCACGAGGATTGGGTTCTGATACTTTTCCTGTGTGAATGTTTCTGTTGATTAAAGTTCTGATTAATGTTTAATTGATGTTTAAATAAGTTAATTAGATTCTAAATATTATGTTAAATCACTGTTATGTTAGGAATTACAAATTGTTATGTTGTAATAGGAGTTGTGGGTTCGAAATTGCAATGTGGTTTGTGAATTTCTGATACACAGGATACACCTTTAAATTCTTCACTGTTAAACCATTTTAGTCATTTAATCAGTGTTTATTAAGTGCCTAATGATTTCTACACAATTGATAGCCTATGATGATGTGATTTACCTGCTGAAATATATATGGGATCAACCTAATCAAGTTTTGACTACAAGTTGGGACTTAATGTATTAACTAATCAAGTAACCTGTGTGATAACTTATCCCCAGTGAATGTTGTTCCATGTCTTTAAGTTCTTGAAATTCTGCAATGTTAAGTCTGTAGTTATAGAGATTTGGTTGGGATTTATCATTCCAGTAATTGGTTGGTTGTTAGCAACAGTTGTTAGACACTTGTGCACCAAGTTCTTCACCGACTTCCTAAGTTAATTCCAGTTGATTTTTACTGATTTTCCTTCAATTTCAGTTGATCCTATTAAAATGATTCACTGGACTGATTCCAGTTTTAATGCATTGGTCTGTTTCCTTTCTTGATGATTTTCCTGCACATAGGCTTGAGCCCTGTTAGTTTTCCAGTTGTATTACACACACACTCTCTCAAGCCTCACTTCATCACACTACACCATGACACACACACCCTCTAATTTTACTTGACACTCTATCTAAATCACTGAACACACTGTTTTTTTCAATCACCCACATAGGTTGCAGTCTCTTATACACACAGGTTTTGGAGACACCCTATTTTCCTTTCCTTTACCTGTTTTGTTTCTTGAGATTGGTTTCTTTACAACTGAGATTTCAGTTGTGCATTGATTTAGATTGAACAATTCATGTTTACTGTTTGGTGTGTATAGGCACACTGTTTTAAACCTGAGAATCTATTACAATGTTTTTAACTGAGATTGTATGACCAAATTCCTGAGATGGGTTGCTGAACAACCTGAGAATGGATGGGGTTTGATAAAAACTGAGATTCATTCACAAAGAGAAAACTGAGGACTGTGTTAAGAAAAATCTGAGTTTGTTTTGGTTCACAAATAAAATCTGAGAAAATTGTGTATTGATAATGTATGTATATACAACTGTGAATTCAAACAAGACTGAGATATGAACCTGAGTTCACCATGAAAACTGAAATCTAAATTCTAATACACACACACATGCTCACACACATTATATGCTCATACACACATATAATTTCCTATACACCCTTGTATTAGACTCACATATTTGAATTCTCATTTCATAACACTGTTAAACTGAGATATGAATTGTACACACACTTGACACTCTTTCACTCTCTTTCTATCTCACTATATATAATGAGTATATAGGTAGTGTATGTATATGCCTATATATGGATAGATGTAAATATGCATATTAATATGATATGGATAATGTATATAGATATGTATATATGTGGGTTCAAGGATATATAGCCTTGTGTTGGTTTCTCTTTCATATACACATCCATGTTCACACACACACATAGCTTAGATGTTAGTTCCTTCCTCTTTTATATAGATATAATGTTAAATATGCATGAATAGGATGTGCCTTGATATGTGCTTGTGTTTGGCTTGTATAGCCTTGTGATTGGTGTGTGATTGCTATATTAGGCTTGGTTAGGCCTAGTGAGACTTGTTAGACTTATTTGGGCTAGGACTTGACCTAGGTTGACTAGTGTGGTTGACTAGAGTTGACCAAGTGTTGACTTTAGCCTAGTTTGACCTAGACAGCATGCAGATGCATTGTACATTTCATATATCACCCTCTGTATACATCTTGACTTGTGTTGCTCTAACTAGGAGTCAGGTGCCTCATCTCGGACAGTACGTTTACTTCAGACATTCAGATACGAGGCGAGTACATTCTCTGATCGTTTCATACTTGTCACGATTTATATTCTCGCTCTAGATTACTTTTACTTGATGCTGTCACGTTATCATCACGGATTAGTACTATACGGATCTCTTCTTGGGATGTTATCCCCCTTAGCGGGAGCATCGGATACTTTATGACATGTGTTTCATGTACATCATGTATTCTTCGCTTCTGCGTTATTCATGTACACTCATGTTCTCTCATGTTCTTACATGTACGTTCATGTACTCTCATGTTCTTCCATGTACGCTCATGTTTTCTCATGTGTTTCCTGTGTAACCAAAACATCATGTACGTAACGTAACTTGAATAGATCCTTGTGTACTGATTGTGGGTAGGGGTGAGTATAAATGGTCATGTGATTTACCCATCATGTTCACTCTGTTACTTTTCATGTTTTATCATGTACGCATCAGCCTATTGGCTGATGTCCCACATGTTCACTCATGTACATCATGTTCAACCTAAGCCAATTACATGCCATCTCGTACTCTAAATCACTAGTCACTTACTGTTCTTACTTATCATGTATATATTTCCAGTTATCAAATATCTCTCCTATTTCATGTACATCTTCTTACAGCGTTTCATGTATTTTATTCTATTGCCTGCTTTATATTTCCTGCCATGATATGAACTGCATGAGATGTACTGTGCTCGCTCCCGTCCTGACTGGACCTGTTGAAAATTTTACAGAGGATGATGAGGAACCCTGCACCCCCTTACTTGGAGCTTGCCTAGATGACATTCGCGACCTGGACCCCTGGCGAGGTTCAGGCAGCTGCTCAGGATGATACCTTGTATAGAGTAGATAGCTTAGACTATTTCCTTTCATGTTTAGCTTATGTCCTTGTTTCAGAGTTGTATGTTGTAGAGTTGTTGAGACTTGTATTTAGTTTCTGTTGTACCTCAGTTGAGGATTTCCTTATCTATTTTATCGTACCATTTTCTATCTATAGATTGTGATTGAGTTATACCTCTGTGTTGGCCTCCTTATGGAGAGTATTCATATTATGTTAGTTATAGTTCATGATCTAGAACAGCGTTCTACCGCCGACACTGCGGCGTAGGCTGGACGTACCCACTTCTCGTGCCCTTACTCTAGGGTGCGGGTCGTGACATGTACTCTTTCAACGATGAAGACACCCTGCAACTCTTCGAGATACTGAAGCAGGGTGACAAGATCAAGTTGTCGGACTCGAAGCGTCCCGACGAGGTCGAGAAAGTGGACAATCCGAGGTACTGTCACTACCGTCAGTTTGTCGAACATCCAACCAGGGACTGTTACGTCCTCAAAAACTACATCCAGCGCATGATCAATACGGATGTTATCTCCGTCGACTACGAGGAGAAGACGGTTTCGGCCAACGTGGTGTCACTCCAGTTTGGCACCTTGCCGCCAACTATAACACAAGATGGCGTCGTCCCATCCCTAAGGCGACAATGGAGGTGGTTAACTTAACACCTACTCGTGACAACGTGAGTGGACTCATCCCACTCACCACATCTCGGGGGGAGATCTTATGGGTTCATCCTGATCTTGTTTCCGAGGTTACTCAACCGGAGGTACGCTCTGCCTCCAGAACCAAAGGCATGAAGATTAAGTCTTGTCGTATGGTCTCTTCCTCTGTAGAAGAGGCACTTCCTGTACAGACGCGTTCACAACAGAACGCCCAACCCGACGAAGCTGCCGTCGAGGTGGTGCCTCCTTGCACCGTCCCTGCTATCCAGGAAGAGGGCCCATCTAAGCCCCCAGCAGCCAATAAGCAGAAGAATGTAGAGGCTCGTTTCGACAGGCCTCTGCGAAAGGAGAATTCTTCGGGGCTAGCCAAGCCCCATAACTTTGACATACTGGCACAACTTGCCAGTACTCCTGCCCGCCTTTCTCTGTTTGAGCTCCTTCGCCTTTCCAAGGACACTCGCGAAGCTCTCTGTGAAGCCCTGAAGGATGCTGAGTCCTTCATCAGTCAGGTCAAGCAGCCTGAAGATCTTCCAACTACATATGTGCACTGTCATTGTGCGGATGAGGTTATCCCCAATATAACCTTCACCCAACAAGACATGCTAAGCACAACCGACACAATAGGCCGCTGTATTATACCGGGTATATCGGTTGTGTCAAGGTGAAGCGGATTCAGATCGATCCAGGGTCTTCTCTCAGCATCATTTCGAAGACACTGCTCTCAACACTGGGGATCCCAATGTACCGACTGGCGCCATCCAACACAACAATCAGTGGCTTCAACGCTAGCAAAAGCGAGCCACTGGGCAAGCTATGACTAAAGTGCCATATCGGTAACCTCAGAACCGAGGTGACTTGTTATGTAGTGGACGCCGACGTCAACTACCACCTCCTGTTGGGTCGTCCATAGCTGCATGAATACATGGTGGTGCCATCCACACTCCACCAATGTATGAAGTACGTGTCCACCAACAACGTCATCCGGACGGAGTTCACGGACATTGACCCTTTCAAAGGGGTTGAAGCCTACTTCACTGATTCCAACTTGTACAAATCACCTGACGAGGAGGAAGCCAATGATGCTGACGATGAAGCAGAAACGGCAGCAGAGCCCGATATGGAGCCAGAGACGATTCCTGTTGCTCCTCTAAAAATTTGACTCAAAGGGAAGCCGCCTCAGACGTTGCCTCCCATGAGCATCAAGCTAGGTGGAAAAGCACCAACTGCTCCAGGTAGAACACCTACTGAAGCTCCCTTGAAGATACGGCTCAAGAAAAAGCCGCCTCAAACATCGGCTCCCCTTGTGGCAAAACTACAGGGGTGGGCACCAATTACTGAAGGCACAGTTGAGGCACCCCTGAAGGTGCGTCTTAAGGGCAAGCCGCCGCAACCATCTGTCTCATCCAAGCTGCCGGAGAAGGCCCACATAGCCCTCTCGGACCCCAGGATCAAAGCTGTGGTAGAATCTTCCGATCCAATCCCAGTACTCACAGATGAAGAGCTAGGGGAATATATCTCTGCTGATGTAGATGCACCCTCTCTGGAAATGTAATCCTGCGGGATAAAATCTCGTGTTTCATCAATAATAGAGTGTCTTTTAATTATTCTAGTCTTCCATATTGGAATGCCATGTATACATTAGATAACACTCTACGGTCGTTGCAAACATAAATAACGACCGTCCATCATGTAAATCGAGTAGTCCCGTCCCAAGGGGTCTATTTTGTAGTCCCGTCGTAGAGTCGAGACAAAGAATCCATCATCTTCGGTAAAGTTGAGCGTCATCAAGACCTCCCGCCACCCGAGCCAGAACCAGATATCGGCAGAATACAAGTCTATCGGTACACGGACAAGGCGAAGTACCTCATCCAAAAGATGGGTTACGACCTAAAAAGCAACAAAGGCATGAACTATGGCAAGGGTCGACGTCTTCCCCTCCGGTTTCCAACACCCAAAGGAAAGCCGCAGGACTACTATAATCGAACTCGACGGGGGGTGGGCTATGTCATGCCGCCGTCAACTCCAGAGAATTTGGAGGCAGAAGAAGCAGAACATTCTCACTCATCCGAAGCATAAACCTGGGATTCCGATACCAGTATCGGCTCAGTCTTCAACAGAGTGCTATCAGCCAACATGACATCTGCACAATTTTAAGAAGATGAAGGCGAAAACCAAATGCCAGAATTCTTCGAAGAAGAACCCTGGGCTCAACGCCTGGGAGAATAGTGGGAGTCTCGTTTTAAATTACACAAACCCCCTACCGAAGACGAAGTCGAGCAGATCGACCTTGGGGATGGATCTTCTTCCAAACCCATCTTCATCAACAAAAGCCTAGAAGGAGAAGACCGAGAATCTTTAATCCAGCTGGCTAAAGAGTATATCGATGTCTTCGCCTGGAGCTACAAAGATATGCCGGGACTTGATTCCCAGATCGTGATGCATATGCTTAACATCTAACCTGATGCCAAGCCTATCAAACAACAACAACGACGCTTTCGTCCTGACATTATGAACGCCATCGATCAGGAGGTGGACAAACTCTTGACCAGCGGCTTCATCCGTGAAGAGCAACACCCGGATTGGGTGGCCAACATTGTCCCTGTCACCAAGAAGAATGAGAAGATACGAGTCTGCATCGAATTCAGGAATCTCAACTCCGCTTGCCTGAAGGACGAATTCCCGCTTCCAATCACCGACGTGATGATCGACAACACATGTGGCTTCGAACGCATATCTTTCATGGATGGGTATTCGGGCTACAACCAGATCAAGATGTTCTCCGATGACGCAAAACATACGTCATTCAGGACTCCAAAGGGCATTTTCTGCTACACAGTGATGCCCTTCGGCTTGAAGAACGCTGGTGCAACATACCAACGAGCTATGAGCACCATTTTCTGTTAACATCTTCGCAAGACAGTCAAATGCTATGTTGACGACATCGCAGTCAAGAGTCGTCTCAAAGGAGATCACCTACAAGACCTAAAGACAGTCTTCGATCTCATGCGGGCGCATCAACTCAAGATGAACCCCGCTAAATCCTTCTTAGCGGTTTCTAGCGAAAAGTTCTTGGGCTTCATTATCACGGTGAAAGGCATTCATGTCGATCCCGAGAAGACCAAAGCCATCATGGACATGGATCCTCCGAGAACTTCGAGGCCTACAGGGACGTCTGGCATATATTCGGAGGTTCATAGCAAACCACTCCGGAAAGTGTCAACCCTTCACTCAGCTCATGAAGAAAGGAGTCTCTTACGTCTGGACAGAGGAATGCCAAAAAGCTTTTGATGACATCAAGGCTTACTTGACGAGCCCGCCAGTCCTGGTGATACCCGTCGCTGGTAAACCATTTCTCCTCTACGTCCGTGCCATGGATCATTCCCTCGGCGCTCTGCTGGCTCAGAACAGTGACACAGGCTACGAGCAAGCTATCTACTACCTCAGTAGAACACTGATCGGGGCCGAACACCGGTACAACCTCGTTGAAAATGAGTGTTTGGCCTTGGTATTTGCCATCCAGAAGACTCGCCATTATGTCTCGGGCCAGACGATTCATGTCATCTCCCGTGTCAATCCACTCAGAGTTCTCATGACGAAGCCAGGGTCATTAAATTCCCGGCTAGCTACATAGGCGATCCTGCTAACACCATACAACATGGTGTTCATTCCACAAAAAGCCGTCAAGGGTCAGGCTCTGGCCTACTTTTTAGCTGCACACCCCATTCCAGAATCCTCAAGACATTATGAAGACATCCCGGATGAGGTCCAAGAATCAAACGTCACTGAAGAAAGCTCCGTCTGGCGGATGTTTTTCGATGGCGCTTCAAGAACAGGCCCCAAAGGCCAAATTATCGCAGGAGTGGGGGTAGTCTTAGTCTTCCCCCGATCAGCTGGTCATACAGCGTGCCTACTCCCTTTCGAAGCCGTGCTCCAACAATGTTGCCGAGTACAATACGCTCATCTTGCGACTCCAGCTGGCGCAACAGCTGAGGGTGGATCATCTGGAAGCCTACGGCGACTCAAAACTCGTCGTAAACCAGATCAGAGGGCAATACGAGGTTCGCTATGAAGACCTGATCCCTTACCATGAAGTTGCGTTGAACATTATTTCAACCTTCGTCGAGTTCTTCATCGAACATGTACCTCGTTTACAAAATCTGGAGGCTGATGCTCTGGCTGGCCTCGTATCCTCGTTAGCAGCACCCCTCGGAACTCAACACTACGTCACGGTAGTTGGTCGAGACTTGGTCTGTCCTAAAAATAACCTGTGCTCACGAGTGGCCCATGCCATGTCAACAAGCGCTGGTGTTATTGTCCGAAACTGGAGATTCCCGTTCATCGACTTTGCTTTCTACGAAATTCTCCCAGAAGACCCGAAAGAAGCCGTCTCAGTCAGGAGGCGCTCCCTTCGATTCTACTACGATATAGCTACTAAAATATTGTATCGACGCTCCTACGATGGACTTTTTCTGTGATGTCTGTCCGACGAAGAAGCAGCCGAAGCCCTTCGAAAAGCTCACGATGGAACCTGCGGAGCCCATCAACCTGGCCCTAAGTTGCAGGATCGACTGCAACACATGGGTTACTACTGGCCGACCATGGCCGCTGACGCTGTCGACTATGCTAAAAGGTGCCATGCATGCCAGCTTCATGCAGACTTCATCCATACACTGTCAGAACCACTACATCCTACAGTCGCCTCTTGGCCTTTCGAAGCTTGGGGCATGGACATTGTAGGACCGATCACCCTGTTGGCCCATTGGTCATAGTCAACCTGATTTTAATAATTGATCAAAACTCTGTCTGGATATACGAAGCTTGTTGGGACATCTCAGTTTCTTGGACATAAGCAAGATTGGATATTCACTCCGTTCAAGACTGAAGATCTGTTTGCCTACTTGAGTCTGTACTTCCTATACAATGTAATTTTTCACTTTCTTTGAGTCTAGGAATACATTGTACACCGAGTCGTACTGGCAAATAGGCTATTCCCAAATAGTTCAAAATGTTTTTAAAATGACCTATCAAAATGTTTACAAAAAGGTTTTCAAAAAGGTTTTCAAAAATCACCAAAAATCTGTTTTAAAAACCCTAACCTAACCTTGACAGAACTCGGCCAGAGTTCGGCCAGAGTTCGGCCAGAGTTCGGTTGGTGGCCGTTTGATTTTTGAATTTTCTGGAACTTGGTCCTCCTGCAGTTGCGGATTTGACCGAGATTTGCTCATCGAGTTCTGCCCGAATTTTGCCCGAATTCTGACAGAGTTCTCCCTTTGGAATTCCTATAAATAGAGATGGATTTCGATCATTTCAATTCACTCATTCACTTTCAATCTTCTCTCTATCTAAAAAGCTTTCTGCCTTCCAAAGAGTTTTCTAGAGCTTTCATTTTCAGATCCCAAGCCAGTTACAATCCTCTAGTCGATTTGCCAGTGCGGTACGGTCTAGAAGTTTCTGAGAGATTATAATCGGAAGGCTTGATTGAAGAATACCTCTTCACATTTGAAGTTGGACGAGTTCTTCGTATCAAAGCTCGCGTTGTAGAAGTTACAAGGACTTCGTAAGAAAACTTGCGGTTTTTCCTATAGTGGATTCAACTGGTAGCAAGAGTTCTACCGACTGGATTAGTCCTCAACAGAGGGATACCAGTATACATCGCTGTCTTTGCGTTTTCTTTCTGAACTCTGCCTTTACATTATTTTAATTATGATTATATACTGTGATTGTGTTGCTAACATTTTTTATTTAGCATTATTCCGCTGCCAACTCTATTCACCCCCCCTCTAGAGTATTACGCTTTACTATATCGTTCCTACAATTGGTATCAGAGCGGGTGTTACAGGTAAAGCGAGGTAACAGTGCTATTATTTATTCATTATTTATTAGATCACATCACATCACATGGCTACTATGAAATTCACAAGTGAAGGTCAGGCCACAAACAGACCCCCTCTGTTTGATGGTACTAACTACACTTATTGGAAAACACGGATGAGTTTTTTCTTGAAATCTCTTGATTTTGACTTATGGGCTATTGTTCTTGATGGCTATCAGAAGCCACCTCGTATAAATGTCGAGGGAGTTTTGGTTGAAAAACCCCAAAGCAGTTATACAGAGGAAGAAAAGAAAAAGGCCAGTCTTGACGCACGTGCCATTAATGCTCTTTTTTGTGCCTTAGACAGAACAGAATTTAACAGGGTATCTACATGCACAACGACAAATGGTGTGTGGAAGCTTCTCGAAGTTACACATGAAGGCACGACTCAAGTCAAGGAGTCAAAAGTCAGCAGACTTACTCAAGAGTACGAGGCGTTCAAAATGAAGCCAAATGAAACAGTCATACAAATGTTCGAAAGGTTCTTGGATATTGTAAACCCTTTGTCCTCCTTAGGCAAAGATTACAGTAACCACGAAAAGATTCACAAACTCCTGCGAGCTCTCACCAAGAACTGGATTTCGAAGGCTACAGCTATCATTGAAGGAAACGACCTCACTACAATGTCACTTGAAGTACTCATGGGTAAACTACTCACTCATGAACTAGAGCTACAAGATTTTGAAGAACCTGCACCAAAGGAGAAGACTATCGCCCTCAAAGCTCAGCACAGAAAAGCTGCTGAAGATGACTCAGACAACAGTGGATCTGATGCTGAAGATCAAGCTCTCCTAGCAAGAAAGTTCAAAAGATTCATGAGACATGAGAAGAGAGTCAAAGAGAACAACAGCAACAACTGGTACCAAGAAGATGCTGTCTGCTATGGCTGCAAGAAGAAGGGACATATGAAGAAGGACTGTCCCATCAACTCATCATCGAGCAAGAAGAACAACAGGTATGAAAAAGGCAACCTGAAAAGATCAACGTCTCGGAAATATGCCAACACCAGCATATGGCATGAGAGTGAAGCTAGCGACTCAGAAGATGAACATTCAGAGGACGCTGCAAACATCTGCTTCATGGCAATCGATCAGGTACCTACTGAACCTGTAGAAACATATGATGACTTCACCTTTGAGCAATTAGGAGATGCCTTCAGTGACCTGATGCTTGACTACAGGAAACTGCGTAGTAAATATCAGACCGCTAAGAAGGTACTCAAAGAGTATAAAGGAGAAATAGGAAGACTTACCGACCTACTAGCTGAGGTTAGAGCTAATGTTAGTGAGTCTGGTGAGCTTTCCTCTATAAAGCTCTTATTACACGAGACTAAACAGTCATCCGAAGAGAAAGACAAGATTATAGACCAATTGAGGGAAGATCTTTCTAGAGAAAAGAAAAGTCTTCAATCTGCACAAATCAGAATGGAATCACTCACTTCTGATTATACTAAGTTATATGACACTTCCAAAAGGTTGGAAATTAGGTTAGGAAAACAGCCTGAGCCTGCTGCTTCCTATCCTAACACGTGTCACTTACCGAGAATTCGGAACATTCCCAAGCCAAACACTGTCAGACCAAACCATACAAAACCTTTACCCCAAAAGGTTAAGCCCAAACATGATCATAGGTATGCATTCTTCTATACTAGAAAACCCAAACCTACCAACCATGCACACCACTCAGCTTTCAACACTCGACATGCACAATGTCATTATTGTGGCCTCATTGGTCATATATCATCTGCATGTAGAATGAGAAAGCTTGTAGATTTAAATGTTTATGCTTGGATACCTAAAGCTAACAATTCAGGACCCTACAAGAAATGGGTACCAAAGGTTTCATCTGCAAACTATTTTGTAGGTGGAACACCCTTCACATGCTAGAAGCAAATGGATCCTCGACAGCGATTGCTCACAGCATATGACCGGTGACGCTACCCTATTTGCAACACTGTCGAAGAAGAAGAAGGAAGGTTATGTTTCCTTCGGTAATAATTTGAAAGGGTATATTATTGGTATCGGTGATGTTGGTAAGTCTCCCTATCCAGTGATTAAAGATGTCTGTCTGGTTACCGAGTTGAAACATAATCTGCTCAGCATAAGTCATCTAGCTGATCATGGTTATGGTATCAACTTTGGCAAAGACAAATGTACTATAGTTGATAGCTCAACTGGTAGTACTATCTTTGAACGAATCAGGGAAGACAATATATATGTTTTCTATCTGTTGGAAGAAGCTAACATTTCAGGTAGATGCTTAATGGCCAAAAGTGATGAGAGTCATCTATGGCACATGAGACTCGGTCATGCAAACATGGATACAATTTCAAGATTATCCACAAAGAAGATAGTACGCGGTTTACCAGATATAACATTCAAGAAGGATTCGGTATGCAGCCAATGTGAAAAGAACAAGGCTACCAGATCCACATTCAAGTCTGTAAACACAGTATGTACTACTAGACCTCTACAATTGCTACACATGGATTTATTCGGTCCTAGCAGAGTTGCTAGCCTCGGAGGTAAATTATATGCATTTGTTATTGTAGATGATTTTTCTAGATACACGTGGGTATATTTCTTGACACGCAAGAATGACGCATTATCCGAATTTGTCGCCTTTTGCAAGAAAGTACAAAATGAAAAATGTTACATGATCACTCGAATTAGAAGCGATCATGGAGGCGAATTCGAGAATGCTGATTTCGAGCAATTTTGTGACACACACGGTTTCATACACGAGTTCTCCTGCCCTAGAACTCCACAACAAAATGGAGTTGTGGAACGTAAGAACAGAACTCTAACCGAAATGGCCAGAGTGATGTTAAATCAATTTAGCCTACCCAAATACTTCTGGGCTGAAGCTGTCAATACAGCTTGCTTTGTGCTCAATAGAGTTCTAATTCGACCCAAATCGAAGAAGACTCCATTTGAGTTATGGTTTGATAGAATTCCTTCAGTTTCATACTTTAAGATTTTTGGCTGTAAGTGCTTTATTCTTAATACTAAAGACAACTTGGGAAAGTTTGACGAAAAGGCCGATAAAGGTATATTTCTAGGTTATGCGGCAAAGAGCAAAGGGTACAGAGTCTTCAACAAACGTACCATGATCATCGAAGAATCAATCAACGTCACTTTTGATGAAATGAACCAAATGTCTCTCGATGATAGTGATGAAGATCTGCCTACATCAAGTTCAACATCAGCTGAACCTGAACCAAGCTCTGCACTAGCTGAACCCCCTAGAGGAGATCCAGGAACCAGCTACCTACAGAGTCTACCGAAGAGGTTAAAATTCACAGCTGATCATCCAAAAGATTTGGTAATTGGTGATATTACCAAGGGAGTAAGTACTCGATCATCCAGTAAAGATATTGTTTCTAGTGTTGCTTTTATTTCACAGCTAGAACCTAAATCTATTGATGAAGCATGTAGTGATAGTTTCTGGATAGATGCCATGCAAGAGGAATTGAACCAATTCGAACGGAATCAAGTTTGGAAGCTTGTTCCCAAGCCTATTGATCATCCGGTCATTGGCACCCGTTGGGTATTCCGAAACAAACTAAATGAGGATGGTTTAGTAACTCGTAACAAGGCTCGACTCGTAGCTCAAGGATACAATCAAGAAGAGGGTATCGACTACGATGAGACTTATGCCCCAGTTGCGAGATTAGAATCCATTCGAATGTTATGTGCATTTGCATGTTTTCATGATTTCAAACTTTTTCAAATGGATGTAAAAAGTGCTTTTCTAAATGGCTTTATAAAAGAAGAAGTTTTTGTAGCACAACCTCCGGGTTTTACGGATTTCAAAAATCCTGACCATGTTTTCAAGTTGAAGAAAGCCTTATATGGTTTGAAACAAGCCCCTCGTGCTTGGTATGACCGTCTAAGCTCTTTTCTACTTGATAACGGTTTTTCAAAAGGAAAGGTTGACACTACACTATTTATTAAATCTTTTAATGGCAAGCTGCTTTTAATTCAAATCTATGTTGATGATATCATATTTGGATCCACTGATGAATCTCTTTGTCAAGAATTTTCTAAGTGTATGCAGAATGAGTTTGAGATGAGCATGATGGGAGAGCTGAAGTTCTTTCTCGGATTGCAAATCAAACAAACCGACAATGGGACGTTCATTAATCAAGCCAAGTACACAAAAAATTTGCTAAAGAAGTTCGATCTGGACAATGTCAAACCTATTGGCACTCCAATGGCAACTTCAACAAAACTTGATTCTGACGAACAAGGCAAGCCAGTCGACACACGTAAGTATCGAGGTATGATTGGTAGTTTACTTTACTTAACTGCTAGTCGTCCAGATATAATGTTTAGTGTTTGCCTGTGTGCACGTTTTCAAGCTAACCCAAAGGAATCACATCTGACCGCAGTTAAGCGTATCTTCCGATACCTTAAGGGCACTTCTTCTGTCGGCTTGTGGTATCCCAAAACTAAATCCGTTGACCTTATTGGTTATTCGGATGCAGATTTTGCGGGATGCAAGGTTGATAGAAAAAGTACTAGCGGTACATGTCATTTCTTAGGCAAGGCTCTAGTCTCTTGGTTTAGTAAAAAGCAAAATTCTGTAGCCTTATCAACAACAGAGGCTGAGTATATCGCCGCAGGACGTTGTTGCGCTCAGATTTTATGGATGAAACAAACCCTAGAAGACTTCTATTTATTTTTCACAAATATTCCCATTTTCTGTGATAACACGAGCACCATTAATTTGACTAAGAATCCTGTATGTCATTCTCGTACTAAACATATCGAGATTAGACATCATTTTCTTAGAGATCATCATCAAAATGGAGATATAAACCTTGTGTACATAGATACTGAAAATCAATTAGCTGACATCTTCACTAAACCTCTAGCGGAAGATCGTTTCAATTATTTACGTCGAGAATTAGGAATTTTGGACGTCAATAATATTAATTGATTTTATTTTATGATTATATATCATTATACAAAAACTGTGTTAGAGACAAGCTAATAAATAGTCTGTCTGTCACCACAACTACGGTTGAAGCGAAGAGGTACTTAAGAGTTCCCCGGTGAACCTCCGCCAGCTGGGACAGTACTCCTATAGCTAATCTGAGACAGTCGCTGTGTAACGACATTTAATTCATAAAATATTATTAATTATGTTATTTGAAGACTAAAATAACTAATCTTTGAATTAAATATTTACAACGAGTCAATGAAAAAGAAGTAGCACAAATCAACTTTGAAAGAACCCTAGGCGAATTCGGCCAGAGCTCTGACCGAATTCGGCCCGAGTTCGGTTGAGGGTGTATATGTATATATACAGAACCCGAGAGCTTCTTCTCTTCCATTGCTTCCAAACTTTCAAACAGCAGCTCCAGGCGCCCGAAACTCCTCCAAACCCTAGGTATTCACCAACCCATTGCTTCCTATCTACTTGGTGAAATCCTTCCAAAATTTGGAATCGTGCGGAGATCGTTCTTCTCTACAACATATCCAAATTTCGTGAGGTATAACACCCTCTCTCTCCACCTTTCATATTAGTGCTTTTTATTTCAATGGCACCTAGATTTAATCCGTCTAAGAGGAAGAAGACCACTCCTAGTGAGGAAGGGTCCTCTTCGAATCCTCACACGGATTCCTTGTTTTTGCCGGTCCAAAAGAGCGACGGCGCTTTCGATGGGTTCTTCTTTCAAACCCTCGATCAAGCTTTATTATGGTACGGTGACTTTTCCACCCGTTCCATATGTAGCGGCGCTCCGGTTAAATGGACGGTATTCCCTGATCATCGTCACTTATTTGAGGCATTAGGGTTACACTTACTTGTTAAATTGTGCTTCCCAATAGCTACTAATGCCATTAGATTGTTCTATTGCAATCTCGTAGTTAATACTTTTGACGTGAGCACACGTGTCGGAGGCATAGACATTGACTTCAATGATGTCCTTCTAGCGGAGATTCTTGGTATTCCCAATGAAGGTGAACCGCTAGTTGATATCACGGAATTCGATTTCCCCGAAGGCACTACACTCACGAGTTTCAAAACGGAACTTTGTGCACCTGACAGAGTACGTTCTAGAAAGTTCAAGGCTAACAACCTGAACTTGTTCAACTACGAATTGCATCGCATCATCTACTCTACTCTTCTTCCAAAATCCACTTCCAAGGATGATGTGACTTCGCTTGAGCTGTCCGCCATGTACCATATTCTTAAGGGGATTCCTTTTTCCGCCCCTAAGACAATCATTCAGATGATGGGACGTTGTCGTGCTAGAGATCGAAATCTCTCTTACGCGATGATTCTTCCTCGTATCTTTCAGCGATTCGAGATCGATCTATCGACTTGTACTCAGGACTCTGAGCCCAAGTTACTCCAGCTTTCTCGTCGCAGCCGGACTGCTTCAGCTCCACCTTCTGCTCCTCTTACTGCACCATCTTCACCACATCAGCCGTATGCCATGACTTTTGAGGGCATACATCAGCATTTATCAGCTTTGTACGTCTCGATGACGGACATGGCTCGCGAGCGAGAGTTCCGCAATGTCACCCGTTACCAGTCGATGGCAAACTCCTTGGCCGATCTGCGTTTTGCCCAGACTGGTCACTCTGCTGCTTCCATCCCTCGTGATCCAGCTTTTTCGGGTTACCGCTGTGAGGATGAGGCTGTTCATGCCTACTTCCAGCCAGGTAACGCCTATGACTGGTATCGTGCACCTCGAGATTACGTTGGCGAGTTCTATGCTGGCGCCCCTACTCATTCTACTGGCGCTGGTACTTCTGGTGCTGGTACTTCCGGTCATGCTGGCCACGCTGCTGATTATATTGATGAGAATAGTGATGATGAGATATGATTTGATTATTAGTGATATTCTATTGTATACTTGGAAATGCTCCGACATTCCAAGTTTTTATCATTTACTTTTTATCAGTACTTTGTAGTTTGCTATCAGTACTTTTTATCTTCATGGACATGTTTTTGATGTTTCATTTATGACATCTCAGTTTATTTCAGCATTTTGTTTAAGCACTATCTCTTTATACTGCTTCTCCATTTTAAACTGCCTGTGAAATAGCATGCCTGAGATTTCTTTTATGTTTTGAAGCAATACATGTCTGTGATGATAATTTGTAGACACTTTACATTCCTGTGATGCTATATCTCTAATTCTTATAATATATTTCTTTTATTTTCTCGCTATTTGTTACTTATGCATTCATTGCGGGGGAGCCTTCTGCATTTAATGCGGGGGAGCCTTCTCTTGTGCAATTATTTTGCTAAGTGACAAAGGGGGAGAAAATTAAAAATGATCTAACATTTTTTTTGAGTTAAATACAGGTTATGAACAATTTCTACTTTTTGATATTTTTGAACAAGCTTGAACTAGCTTAATGTTATATCACTCATAGTTTGTCAATTATCAAAATGGGGGAGATTGTTGGCCCATTGGTCATAGTCAACCTGATTTTAATAATTGATCAAAACTCTGTCTGGATATACGAAGCTTGTTGGGACATCTCAGTTTCTTGGACATAAGCAAGATTGGATATTCACTCCGTTCAAGACTGAAGATCTGTTTGCCTACTTGAGTCTGTACTTCCTATGCAATGTAATTTTTCACTTTCTTTGAGTCTAGGAATACATTGTACACCGAGTCGTACTGGCAAATAGGCTACTCCCAAATAGTTTAAAATGTTTTTAAAATGACCTATCAAAATGCTTACAAAAAGGTTTTCAAAAAGGTTTTCAAAAATCACCAAAAATCTGTTTTAAAAACCCTAACCTAACCCTGACAGAACTCGGCCAGAGTTCGGCCAGAGTTCGGCCAGAGTTCGGTTGGTGGCCGTTTGATTTTGAATTCTCTGGAACTTGGTCCTCCTGCAGTTGCGGATTTGACCGAGATTTGCTCATCGAGTTCTGCCCGAATTCTGCCCGAATTCTGACAGAGTTCTCCCTTTAGAATTCCTATAAATAGAGATGGATTTCGATCATTTTAATTCACTCATTCACTTTCAATCTTCTCTCTATCTAAAAAGCTTTCTGCCTTCCAAAGAGTTTTCTAGAGCTTTCATTTTTAGATCCCAAGCCAGTTACAATCCTCTAGTCTATTTGCCAGTGCGGTACGATCTAGAAGTTTCTGAAAGATTGTAATCGGAAGGCTTGATTAAAGAATACCTCTTCACATTTGAAGTTGGACGAGTTCTTCGTATCAAAGCTCGCGTTGTAGAAGTTGCAAGGACTTCGTAAGAAAACTTGCGGTTTTTCCTATAGTGGATTCAACTGGTAGCAAGAGTTCTACCGACTGGATTAGTCCTCAACAGAGGGATACCAGTATACATCGCTGTCTTTGCGTTTGCTTTCTGAACTCTGCCTTTATATTATTTCAATTGTGATTATATACTGTGATTGTGTTGCTAACATTTTTTATTTAGCATTATTCCGCTGCCAACTTTATTCACCCCCCCTCTAGAGTATTACGCTTTACTATATCATTCCTACACACCCCTCCGTCATCGAGGGGATACCGCTTTCTCCTAGCCATCACCAACTACTTCTCCAAATGGACAGAAGCAGTTCCACTGGCGGAAGTGAAGAGCTCTAGGGTGATCAGCTTCATCAAGCACCATGTCATCTACCGTTTCGGGCTACCCCGGAGGATTATCCACGATAACGGTCCTCAGTTCATCAGCCATGTTTTCAGCAGATTCTGTGACAAGAATCGTATTCAAAACGTGGCCTCAACCGCCTACAATCTGACAGCAAACGGATTGGCCGAGGCGTTCAACAAGACTATCGTCAAGCTACTCAAAAAAGTCGTCTCATCCAATAAACGCGACTGGGACGAAAAGCTCGGAGAATGCCTTTGGGCCTACCGCACAACGGTACGGACCCCGACAGGAAACACACCATTCTTCCTGGTCTACGGGAGCGAAGCGGTACTACCTCTCGAGATCCAGATACCCTCACTCCGCGTAGCAATCACAAACCAACTCACAGAAGAGGACAATCAACATCGTCGTCTGCGAGAACTGGAGGCACTTGATGAAAAGCGTCTCCTAGCTCAACAATGCATTGAACTCTACCAAGCCCGTATATCACAGGCTTTCAACAAGAAGGTCAAGCAAAGGACTTTCCAAGTAAGCGACCTGGTTCTGGCAGTCAGGAGGCCGATGGTGTTGACTCACAAGACAGCAGGAAAGTTCGAGCCCAAGTGGGAAGGACCTTTCATCATAGATACGGTATACTCAAACGGTGCTTACTGCCTCGCTAAACCCAATGGGGACTTGTTCATGATGACTATCAACGACAAGTTCCTAAAGAAGTACTACTCTTGAACTCTTTCAGACATGTACTTACACAAAGGATCAGTGGACCCAATCATCAGGGCTCACGTACAATTCCCTTCCACAAAATCATACGCTTCGAAACCCAACTGTTCCGTGGCTTCCTCCAGTAGAAGGATAACCACGTCCACATTACCTCTGAGTTGTCCCCCTACGCCCTACAAAGCGGAATCTTACACTCCGTAAGACTACGCTACCCATCATGTTTACCACGTTCATATTACCTCTGAGTAAACATCCCGTACAGACAACCCCTGCGTTGTCGTACATTGATCGCAGAACTTCCATATCCACATTACCTCTGAGTAGTTCGGCGTATCCCCAGAATCATTCCTACCACGTCCATAACACCTCTGAGTAGGAAGATTCTGTCATTTGAATCCCATATTTGCCACGTCCACATCACCTCTAAGCAAACATGTTGGTTCTCTCAAACTTATTATCTGTACCTAAAAACCAAGGTGCGCAAAAGATAATAGGTCCACACAAATCATCAAGTTCATGACAGCAAAAATGAACACACCACAAAAACTTTGCATTCTTTATTTTTCAAAAAAAAAGAGTAAAGGATTACACCCCCAGCAAAGAGTTGCAAAAACACAAAAAGAAAAGACTACAATCCCTAAACATCCCCGGGGTTAGCCGAAAGCTCTTCAATTCGGTGCCTCAAGTCTGTCGCCCGAGTCTCCACAGTCGCCAGGACCCGGCGTTCAGCTTCTTGATGCATCGCCTCTATGGCCTCAGGAGAAGTATCATCCTCATGCTTCTCATCCAGCTGCTGCCGCTGCTGAGCCAGAGTAAGAGCCCGGTGGATGAAAGCTGCTTCCTCCTTCTTCAATACTACATGTGCAGCCTGGACACGCTCGGCATCTAATAGGAGTCGGGCCCGCTGGTCCTCAAGGCGGCGAATCTGGGCATCAACCTCCGCGATACTAGCGTCCAACGCAGCTCGCAACTCTACCTTCTCCTGCGTGGACTGAGACAATCGCTCCACTGCAGCTTCAGTCTCAGCCACTTTGCGTTCCCAGACATTCACGGTGGCCTGATAAGAGGACTCAGTCTCAGCAATCAACTTTTCCTTTTCCGCGTCTATCAGGACGGAGAGATCGTTTCGCTGGATACACTAAAACTCGAAAAGCCGCTGGTCCAGTTCGGCTACCGAGGCCTCCAGAATGTCGGCCATACGATCATGGCCCTGGTAGAGACGGATCAGGTTGATGTGAGGCAGTGCCAGAGTTTTTGCCATTACAAAGCTCCCATTGGCATCCATCACCGCCGATACGCCCCTCTGCAGCATCTTATACACCGCATCGATGAAGAACTTCACATATTCATCCGTATCCGCCAACACCTACGGTGTCATAATAGGAGTCGGAGGAGCTACTCTAGATAACGGACCGGAAGAAGGCCCGTCCGCCTCAACCTGCGAGGCTGGAACCTCGGCATCAACAGGCTCTTCATCAACAGGGGCTTGACTACAAGCCCGAGGAGCCAAAAGAGCAGAAGGAGCTGAGAGAGGCGTCGATATAGTACCCCAAGTAGAAGGAGCAACAGAGGGTTCCACCAAACCCTTACCCTTCTCAAGCTCAGAGGAACCACTGATGTCAGCGGCTACCTCATCCGTCCCCAACGTAATATCACCAGGCAGTACGGGACGTTCCCTCCCTGTAGAACAGTGAGATCAACACTTGTCTCCTGACTCGACCCCCTCGAAGTCAGGATCGGCGGACGAGTCTCATTGTCACCATCAAATCCCTCTACAGGGACGGGATCTGTCGCCACCTCCCGGTCGGCAGCCACCTCAGCCTCCGCTGCTGAGTCCGGGATAGGGCTCGACAACACTGCAGCCGACCTCCCCTCATCATGACATGGAGGGGAATCAACCCTCTCCTCTGTTCCAATCACGTCTGTTGCCCCCGCAACAGGTCATGCATTTCTGGAGGAACGTCATCTGAAGACGACGAACTCCACCCCACTTTCTCATCTGGAAGCCCCGTGTCCGTAGGACCCTCAACGCCCAAGGCCCCCACGGTAGCTTGCACCATCCCGAAAGTTGCTGCAACCTCAGTGTCTCTTCCGACAAAGTATGGAGATACTAAAATCTCTGCAGGAATAACATCTTCAGGATTCTCCTCCATTGGAGACGTCACCATCGGAGGAATGCGCTCATCAGAAGAGCTTGCCACCTCCTTCGATTTACTGATGCCCGGTTTTGAAACACAGGTTTTCTTCTTCGACGATCCCTACAAGAAGAAAAGCACAGGTCTCCAAAATGACAAGATGAGCCAGATTACGGAGGACTCTTTACCGCGGCAGGGACTGATTCCATTGACGCAGCCTTTGGAGTCGTCACTTTCCTCGGCCTTTTTGGTATAGACGAACCGGCTTCTGCGTCAGCCCGTCTCTTCCCAGCAGGGGGATCTCTCACTGATGCTACAGCAGCAACCCGATATCCCGCCAATTCTGGTGGACGATATGACCGAGCCGCCACCGACATATTCGTCGTAGCCTCTAGCTGAGTCCCAATGATGAAACTGGTCTCCCTATCATAATCAGGAGACACAGTATTCATGGTGCAATACAGCTTAACGGCCAAATACAGGATCTGTGGCCGAGGGTTGCGAACTGGCGTAGTGAAACGAACACCAGTGCACCCGACATTGTAATATTGCCAGCCCCGGGCTCCGTCCAGCAAACTCTCGACAAATCCCAAACTGTTACTGGGGTTTCGTAACATTAACTGGGTGTAGCCGAACTGGCGAGCAAACTAGCTTGGTAGATATGGCTCCAGATAAACCTATTTTGGTTGCGGTAGACCAAGTGGGAAGGCCGAATACTTTGCAACCAACGAAAACCCCATTTCGGCAGAGTAATCGCATCTTCACCAGAGTCGTCTAAATCTTGGTCGGCCTCGAAATCTTTGAGGATGGGACCGACCTTGACAATCTCCCACCCTTGAAGATAGGACAAAACTCTCCTACAGACGGGGACACCAGTGTGCAACCACTTTCTCTTGTAGAAGCGGCGGATAAAGGCGTCACCTTCAACGTGATCCTCCTCCGGGCCTGGACTCATCACGTTCGGATGATGCAGAATCAACCATCCCATCAGATAATGGAATGGTAGTTCGGCCTGGGAAAAGTTGTCATTCCTACCTCTCCCTTGGATCACATCCTCAGCAAAGGTCCTCAAGCCCCACAACAGGTTACACACCATCGCGGAGAGAAGAGCCAAAGGACGACCAAAAGCCAATTTCACTGCTGGCAAAATGAGGTTCCGGTGTACCCTCTCCAAAGAACCTGATCCGCCCACGAACACACAATCCCGGAGCCATATCATCAAATATGCAGCCAATACTGCCTTAGATGACATCCGGTGCACACAGTGCCAGAAGCAGCTATACGCATCTTCGCCACTCTCATTCGAACGGGGAGCCCTCTCGTCCAATCGGCTCATTTCAGAAGTCACTTCTGCAGGTTTCAGCCCTTGCGGAGTCATAAATCGGATCTTCGATGAATCCACCAAGTCTTGCTTGAAGACGTAATCCCTCTAAGCAGTCACGTGAGGTTGAGACTTGCCTTTGTCCCTCCGTTGCATCAGATAATGATGGCTCACTACCTCTTTGAAAACAGCCATCATCTCCGGATCCTTCTTTTCCAAGACAAGGATCTCTTCGTTTGACGGAAAATATTCTTCGTACAGTTTCGAGCCACAGGGAAGCCTGGATACCTCGTACATTTCATGGAGAGCCAATCCCAACTCTTCCACTGGAGTAAAGAAAGTGCCAGTCTGGGCATTGAACATTTCCAAGAGTGCAAGGAACATATGCTTATTGAGATCCACGCCAGCCTGTGTGGCACGGATAGCGGCCGTCAGCCCAATTTCTTTAAGCTCAGCCTTGAACTTTGACAACACCCGAAGGGTCAACTTGTCCCACTTCGGCATGTGGTGACACCAACCTTCAACCCTAAAGCTACCTTTCGGATACATGACCCTCGATGTTAGCATCCGATTTGCAAAGGTTGAAGCACTGAAGGCAAAGGTGTCATTAGGAACCTCACTATAAAGGCTCCCAGGGCGCAAAGTTCGGCAACTGAATGAGGGTCCGTCTCGCAAAGCGGACAAGGTGTCCCTTTGATTCAAAGTAGCATCAATCGAAATAGTACCCCCCACTGCCCCTCCTTGAGAATGAGTAAGTTCCCAGGACATCCTCCTCTTGGAAGCTAAACGGTAGAAGGCCATCAGTGGCAACTGGTGTTCAAGTTATCGCATATACAGAACCATGCCCTTCGCAGAGAAGAAACAGTCTTCTTTGATCTTCAGTATCTTCGCCTCGGTGGAGATCAGTCGGTCACCGAACAAAAAGGTAGGTTTTAAGAAGGTTACATCCTCGGATTCAGCAGATTCCAGTTTACCGCTCTCCATCATACTCTGGAGGAAAACTGGCGACTGATTCTGGATTCACAGTATTCTCTCAGGAGGTTGATTCAGCAGGATAGCATCCTTCGCGGGGTTGATAACCTCATCGTCAAAATCAACTCCCATTTGATAAATAGAAGCATCCAGAAGGACTTCATTCAAGAGTGGGACAGTCATCAATACTGACACAACAAAAAAAACAAAAGTCAGGCAGGAAGCTCTAAGAAGACAAAGTGTGTGAAGCTTCAGCGCATCATCAGGGTGAAAACCCATGCGCGTTAGCAGTGAAGCTTCGGCGCATCATCAGGGTGTAACCTCGATGCATAATCTGGGCCTAAACCCATGCACGTCGGCGGAATAAAACCTCGGCGCATCATCAGGACAGAGGTCCATGCGCGTCGGCAACAAAGAGTTAGGGCACACCAACTCAGCCGTGTGATCCAAAACTCGTCGGAACAAAAAAATAGTAGAAAAGACGATACCCATCCGTCACCGTAGGCCGAACGTCGGCCGGAGTCATAATGGCGACAGGAGCATCTTCCTCGACGAACTCCGCAGGCTCCTTTCCCTTGCCAGCACCGCCGCGAGGGGTTTTGGGAGCCATTTCTCACAAAAGAAAGTTAGGGTTTTTTCGAACAAGAACTCTAAAAGACAAAAGCAAAGAGAGAAATCAGGCTAGAACTCTCTCTCTTCTCCTCACGCCTATTTATAGGCTCAGTCGCACGCGTGAACTGATGAAGTGTGACCTCAGCCGCCGCCTCGGGTTCTGCGAGGAGATAACTGCAGATAAATCCAAAAAGATTATCATTAATCTTTTTGGTTATCGAGGTGTTATCATTTGCATTAACTGAGAGGAGCATGCACCCTATCACTGATGCGTGGAGTATCCATGCGCCCGAACAGTCATGCGCCCCAATCCCATGCTTTTTATTCAAAGTATTCCAAAACTTGACAAAAAAGTTTTGAAAACTTTGAACGGGGTCTTGGAGAAGCATGGAATTCACGATCAAAAATCCTATGCGCCAAACACTACATGCGCCAGGGAGTTCAGACAAAGTACTTTGACACAGCAAAACAAGAATATAGACATTAAAATAAGATTTTTATTTCATATAAAAGTCTATTACATGTCTTAAAAAGGGCTGTACAAAGGAGAACTTCTAAAAAGAAAAGACCCTAAGTCTACAGCCAGGCGGAGCAGTCATTATGTGATCTTGAACAGGCGCATCTCACTATGCGCTCTCAGTCAGCGCATCCTACCATGCGCTCCCAGCCAGGCGCATTCTTTCAGCAGCTCAGTTATGTGCATCCTCAATTATGTGCATCCCTTCAGCAGCTCAGTTATGTTCCACCCTTCCAGCCAGGCTTATGCGCCATCTAATGCTTCGACTAAATAAAGCATTTATTGAGCAGAACGAGGGTGGCAATCAACCCTCTAGCTGAAGAAAGAGCTCCCCAAACCGAGGAAGAGAAGAGCACCGCAAGTCAACCTGTGGCCAGGGGAGGCTTCGAAAGAGCTTACAAAGACCAAGGAAGACCGCAATCGAAACCGCGGCTAAAGGAGCAGCTTTCAATACAACCAGAATGGGCAACACCCATTCTGACAGAAGAAAGAGCCCCCAAAGCCGCAGCACCGCAATTTCGATCTGCGGCTCTTTCCACATAACAGAGACGAGGCTCGAGCATCCCGATCTTTGGATACAACAGACACCTTCCGCCTGCCTCAGAAGCCCTCGACTCTGACTTTTGGATGTAACAGTCACCTTCAAGTGTCAATGAGGATCATGCGTCGCATCTTTACCCTCGGGAGCATCTCGTCAACAGAATACGCTCGAGCAAACAAGTTTACTTCGGAAGGACGTGAGAGAACGAGAAGCAAACTCTCTCCATGCTACTATTTATAGGCCGGGCAAATTAAACCTATGCGCCAAGTGGCTGGCTCTCCGAATCCCGTGCAATGAATTTGCTTTAAATAGATGAACCTGATGCTTCGAATTCAGCCAAGTCAAAAAGGCTATTTAAAGCACTCGAAGAACGTAACAGTCGTACCAAAAGACGTGTCAAGCGGAGCGATGTGTCGGCCAGACCGTGCATCACACAGACGCGCCCTCAGCACCAAGCGCTTCATAAGCATGTGCCCCGTGCGGTCCCATGCGCCTAGTGGAACGCCGATCGATGCGCCCACTCAACAACCCATTACCTATCAAAGACCATTAAATGCTGAAGTCTGACAGAGTTGGCAGCACGTCTCTCGAGGACTGAACAGTTGGCAGCTTTTTCAGAAGAAGCATCGCCAACGTCAGCATCATCATTACTTTCCTCCGACGGTTACGACCACGTGGCCGTCCAACCATCTCGCATGCGCCTCCGCAGCCATGCGCCCAAAGCTCTGCATGCGCCTTAGACTTTTCTCTGATCCCTAAAGACAGAAGTAAAGTCACTACTGAAGCCTCGCATGCGCCTCAAAAGCCATGTGCCCCGAATGGTTCGTGACTCCCAAAGGTTACGAGCCAAAGCCTCCTCTTGTGCCCAATTCCAGGCGCATCCTACCAGATTATTCCCCGTCAAATTCGAGATCTTCGAGCCATGGGCCTACAACACGTGTCCTTTGACTCGATTCACCCAAGATCTCAGCAACAGAAAGATTCTTCCCCTTGCTACGTGCCTGCCCACAACAGTAACATGAAGAATTTAACTCCTCAATTAGGGCGCATCGTCCATGCGCCTCCATCAGCAATCACATGGCGTTCCCGCATCCAGGCGCATCCTACATATACGCGCATGAGCAGCCAGCCTGCAGACTATAAATAGGGGGATCATTTCCTTCTTCTACACACGAACATACATAGACAGACAGAGACATCACAACCACCGAGGCAGATACAGACACTCAACGTCTTCTTCCTCTCTACAAACTTCAACACCCAGAGCAACTCAGACCTTCAGAGAACCGATAACCGTCGTTAGATCGTCAACGGAGTCAACGTATTACCACTCGCTCCATCGGCACAAGGGACCCAGATAAACAAAAGTGTACTCCTAGGACTATGTCTAAGTCCTATATTATAACACTGTTCTGTTTGTATTGAAATTTCCATCAAAAGATTTTAATGGCAAACATCGTTCTCCTAAAATAGGTGAGGGCGAAGCAATATAGAGTTCAAAGGAGGCGTTATCGAATATGAATACGTGATTCAAAGACGATCGAATAATTTTAAAAGAATTGTCAAGACAGTCGTGGATGGGATTGTAAGGGCCAAGTTTAGTTATGTCCCCATCCACGTAGAGTAATAGACAAAAGCGAACCAAAGTACACTTGGTTGATCAGACCATTATGCACCGGTTCTGATTTAGACAATAGGCTAGTGAGTGGCCACTCTATAGCATATGTCTTGATCAAGCTCGATAAGGATTAGCTTGCAAATACTAGGCTATATTAGCATCATTTGTTTAGATAGTAAAACATAGGCACGAGGGTAGATGAAATAAGAACTAATATGAATAGTCTAAGTGTCATAAGGATCTAAGTCTTGTTTATTCCTATTCCATCTTTCTATGGTTTTATTGATCAAGGCTTGGTTGACCTAATGGGTTAAATTCCTCTAGTCTTCTCTATGGTCTAGATATATATTCTCCTTAATGGTCAAGAGTGTGTCGGGTCGTGGGGTGTTCTACCCAACTTAAAAGAATTAAGCTAAGGGTGTTTTGGGACCTCCAACTAGTAGGGTCAATCTCTAGCAAGCACGAAGGAAAGATAAGAATAGGGATGGAAGGAAGCAAGCAAGATGCAATTGATGAGTCAAACGGTAGATAAAATCAAGGAAAAAGGTCAAGTATGTGGATGAGATCCTAAACTTCTATTCCTATTCGCAGGCTTGCTTGGTACGGTAAAGTAACCAAACAATTTATCTTGACCTGCATGGGCCACCACAAAAACATGTAATGCCCCAGTCCTAAAATACGTAGGACTAGGAACGTAGACATGCCAGCCGTATAATAAATATACGTAAGCTATAAAATACAGTAGAACCATAACTAATCTCGTCCACACAAAATAAATGAATAGAAGATCTCATATAATCAACTATGAAATTGTCATTTGGTACATGTAGTTGGGCGGAGACAAATCCACTACCAACTATGAAAACAATACTAACAAAAGAAAATTTTGGCGAGCGAAGCGAAGACGATCCAAATGCAATCATCCTCGAAGAAATAGCGACGAACACGACTGGAGCTAGAACACCTGCGAAAGACAATAGCACACACCTGGAGAGATAACCAGGTCCTCAGGGGGACGTAACAAGACACATAATATCATGCCATATAAACTGAATAAATATTGCTCAAATAAATAAGTAAATTGAATTTATAACATGGTCCATCGAACAAGGACAGGAGATGGTAAACTAATTCACGGTGACATATCTTTCCATGCTATGTATCCAATATGGTATCCGGACCCCAACAAGGTTCAATACCTTCTCATCGAAGTAGTAAGTCACACCTACAACCAAACAAGGACAAGATGTGACGAACTAATCCGCGACAAGTTATTGTTCCAAGCCATGGTCAGATACAAGTACCCAAACCAAAAGTACTCGTACCTAACGGATAAAGGTACCTAATCGTTCTGAGTGAAATGTAGTTAAGAACAATCCTTCCTACGCATGGGCCATGGCTAAATAGGATCGGCGTAGTCCCCCCTTAGGCACCAGAGGCCCAATCAATAAGAGCATGACGTTCCGCAGAATCGTCAGTGGCCGTCAGTAATCATGGGTAATCTGACCCGCGTCTCCGGCAAAGCTCACGGGTTACAAAAGGGAAAGTGCATCGAAGCCTATACGCTAAAAAATTGTCCTCCCCGCCCAATGCCTACTCTGTTGTATCCACAACAGTAAACCTCTATAACCGCTAAGCCAAACTAAGCATGCAATCTCTATTAGCGGTTATTCCTATCATACGGCTTGTACGTACTGGTGGCCAGCCAATCACGCACTTCCGTGTCCTACATGTGACACACAACTTCGTGTTACAACGTGTCAAGGCCAATGAATGCAACACACAAGGTGGTCCCTTAAATCTAGGTTTAATGTGAGAAATAATACATAGCAAGAAATATAAATGAACAGTAAGTTCTAACAGGTTATGCCATGTATCACAGTTTATTTTGTATAGAAAAAATAAATAATGCATAAAATATGAGCTAAAATAAATACACAACAAATGTCAAGGTGTCTTGCCTGGTAGTACGACTGGTATGTTGCGATAATCACGGTGGCACGAATTGCGACTTTGGTGCAACAACTATACAAGGTGGCCTCTGATGGTGGCACGGACAGTTCCATCGAGTCCAGGACGGTCAAATTAGTTAGGGTCGATATGAGGTAGTCTCGGATAGGCGAAGGAATAGGAATAACGGAATTTGTTGTCGCGGACAGAGGATATCAAAAATATTTATATTACTTAAAACTGTATTTTGTTACCAAAATATTTTATATACTTCATACTTGAGTACAAAAATAGTTTTTAGGCCAAAACCCTAAATTTGTCAAAATAAAATTTTAGTAGGAAACTACATATTTCTATTAGCCAAAATTAATAAATTAGAAATTTATAGTATATTTGGTGACTACTTTTATTGACCAATATATCTTATAAAATATAAAAAGAAAACAACAGATAAATTAGGGCTATAAAATAGATTTTGTCAAAGTAATATTTTGATAAAATCTACCTTTGAAAATAGTTGAAAATAATAATAATAATAATATTTTTACAAAAATCCTATATATAATATTAGCAATTAATAATTTTAATAGTATCAACAAGAATAATCATAAAGAAGATAATAGAACAATAATATTATTTTTATGATAAATTATCATTAAATATCATCAGTCGAATATACTGGAAGAAAACCAAGAAATCAAGTATATGAATAATAATTATTATTATGAGTAATACCATTTTATATATAATTTACAGAATACAAAATAGTACAATATAATAATAATGATGATAAGTGATAATAATGATTAATAAATAACCTTAATAATAATAATTATTAGCAACAAAAATTAAATAAAAAAAATAACGAAAAAAGGGCTGTGGTTCTCCTCTTTCGAGGAGACCACAGTCCATAAAGAAAAAAATTAGAAAGAAAGGAAGTAGGGAGAGGAGAACAGAATCGTGTGGGAGAGAGAGAGCGAGAGTAGGGAGAGGGGATGGAGAAGCGGAGCGGGGAAAGAAGATGATCGGGAGAGAGAGGGATGGACGCGGTGGCGGAGGAGCGACGTCGGGGTTTCGAGCGGGACGGATGGTCGGGAGGCGAAGTGAAGGGAGCAGGAGAAGGTTCTCGTCGGCTAACCGGGGAGGCGGACTGAAGGGGGCGCCGACCCGACGGCTGTGTGCGCTGGTGATGGTACGGAGGGGGCGTTTGGCAGGGATGGTGGGTGGCGCGGATGGCGGTGGCAGCGTGTTAGGCACGGCGAGGGTTTGGGGAGTCGGAGTTAGGCGGTTGGTTCGAGCGGGGGCGAGGCCAAGCGAGGAGGTGTTCGCCACGGGACGGAGGTACAGCAGTGGCCATGGACGGGGGCGGCGCGTCGAAAAAGGTGAGTCAGTTTTATCCTTTCTCTACTTTGGGGGTTTGGGTTAAGTCGGTCGACCGGCGATGGGGCTGGTGGCCGACATTGGCCGGGTGGCAGTGGTGGTTTGTGTTTCTTTAGGTTTTCGTCGATAATGGTTGTTTATATGGTGGTGGAGGTGAGAGTTGTAGTTTGGGGGTGGTTGTGCACCGGCCTGGGCTGGTGGTGAACGTGGTGGTGGATGTGGTGTCGGAAAGAGTCAGGGGTGATGGTGAAGATGGGCGTGGCGGGTTGTGAAGGTTCTGTGGTGGGGGTTATGGTGTCGGGGTTCGGGGAGTGATGTTGGGGTGGTCGAAACGGGGTAAGGGTGCCGGAGTTGACGGCGACGAGATAGTGGCGGTGGAAGGCTGTTGTTTGGTTATCTGGGTGGCGGGTGTCAATGGGGAGTCGAGGGTGGTAGTTTAGTGATGGTGGCCATAGTTGGGACGGGAGGTCGGGGAGGACCGGGTGCACGATATGGGGACGGCGGTGTGGCTGTGGCGAGATCGACAGGATTACCGGAAATTGGGTGATTGGTTGAGTTAGGGTTAGGTTAGGAACTAGGGATTGGGTGTTGCCGTGTTGGATTGTCGACACGGAGGAGATGAGCAATGTATATGTAATAGAATAAAATATTTGGTGGGGAAAACACGGGCACAGACACGATGCACAAAGTTTAGTTGTGGAATTTGTGGAGGAATAATGTGGAGGAGTACCTGCCTATTTATAGGATGTGGGAATTCCCACTTAGATATGGACTAGGATTATTTTAAACCCCAAAAATAGATAATTCGTAGTTGAAATTTAAAAGCAATCAAATCCAATTCCAAATACAAATCCAATTTAAATCAAATTAAATTTTTTTAGTTTAAAATCAAATCAATTTCAAAATAGATATTAGTTTACTATTTAAATGTATCCATGGAATCAAATCAAAATTTAAATCTTCACAATAATTTCAAAATATATTTTCCAAAATTATTAATAATAATTTCAAAAATTACATTAATATTTTAAATATCTTTGAATAATAAATTATTAATATTTAAATCTCAAAAATTATATTTTTATTTAAAATAAACTAGCAAAATATTTATGAAATATGTGCATGCACTAAGAATATTATTTATTCTAAATAAAAGGCTTTACATAAATAAAATCAAAATTTAGGAAATTTTGATAGCTAAATTAAGTATTAATATATTATTTGAAACTATAAAAATAAGAAAAATTTTTTCTAAAATATGTACGCTCGCACATATTCGCACTCGTCGAACAATTATGAAAAATAAAATTTCGTGCGCGACGTACAATACGACGCGACGTACAATACAAAATTTTAAATCGGTACCAAATTTATTAAAAAAATAGTAGAAATTAGGAGTTTTACATCCTACCCAACTTAAAAGAATTTCGTCCTCGAAATTAAAAATTAGGAGGGGGTAAGAAGGCACAACGGTAGATAGGAGGGTTTAAAGAAGTTTATATGGTCGTAGTCTAGGTTAAGGATATGATTAAGAGATGATTGTAATCACTCTTAAATTCAAGTGATTATAAAGTCAAGATTGTAAATTTAGGGTCGAGGGAAAGGTCGAGTAGTTTGGGATGAAGATATAGCAACATCGAGTGGGAATGGGCATAGACGATGGGAAGGTTAGATGGAGTTCTGTATGACGCTTT
>JANAVB010009429.1:0-104389 GCA_029216955.1 Iris pallida
GGTAATTTCGGGTCAAAACGGTGTCCACAGTTGGATCCGCTTTGTACCGAAAAACGTGCCAAAGTCTATGGTCTCTAAAGTCGTCAAACAATAAGTCAACAGGTCCAGTTAGCCTAGGGTCGACATGATAAAGTCAGAATCACAGAATATAGGAACGTATGACTAATCACGATCAAAGTTCATTTTATAAAATATATATTTATATGTAGAAAATATTTATAAACTATTTAGAAAATATACTTGAAACTATATGTTTTATTTATCAAAATAGTTTTCTAGGTAAATACTTGAAAATATGAAAAGCCATGCTTTTGGGTCAAAATGTAATTTAATATACCACAAAATAGTGTAACAATATATTTGAAATTACATGTAAGGCTAAACCAATACTACACATTTTATTTGCCAAAATAAATACTTAAAAATCCCAATAATCATTTTTAAGGCTAAAATCAAAATACCATTTTTTTAGGTGAAAACTATACTTGAAAAATAGCTAGAAATATTTTTAAAGTCCAAACCGTATTTGAAATACCATAAACAATGTTTTTGAGACATATGTTTAAAAAACAATATTGACTATTAGTAAAATTATTGGTATTTTATAACAATAACAATAATAATAATAATAATAATAATAATAATAATAATAATAATAATAATATGAATGGAAATAACACTCATTATAACAATAGGTACACACTGATGTTAATACCAATAACCTATAATCTAAATCAAAACTAACAATCAAAAACAAATTATAAAAAAACCAAGTCCAACTTCTACTGGACTCTTCAGCCCTTAGCAACAACAAAATACAAAGAAATATAAAATAAAATGAAATGTGAGGAGTTAAAAGCTTGGGTGTTCTCTCTTTAGAAGAGAGAACAAATGGGGAACTTCGTGAGCGAGACTTAGAGGAGAGTTGTGTGCTCACCAAGAGAGGGGGTTTTGCCGGGAAACGAGCTTCGACGGTGGACCGCGGCTTGACGTCGGGCTCATGGCGCCAGGGTGGACGCGGAGAAGCCGGGGCGGCGCACGGATTGGGCGGTGGCGCGAGCACCCGCGAAGGAGTCGGCGGTGGCGGCCGAAGGTCTCGGCCACGGCGTCGTGCTCCCAGCGCTAGGCGAAGGGAGGAAGCCCCAACGGCGGATGAGGAGCTACTCGACGGCCCCGGTGGCGAGGGTCGACAGATCCGGAATGTGGCCGGCGAAGAGGATTCGAGGGACTGACAGTGGGCATGTTCGTGGAGAGGGGCTCCGGCGTCGGGCGTGGTTGTGCGGTTGGGACTGGCGTGCTGATGGCGGCGGACTTTCGACACGGGGACACGAGCAAGGGCTGGCGATGCTCGGCGTTCGAGGGGCGGCACGCGGAGAGCTCGACACAGCAGCGACGGCGCGGGTCTGCGTCCCGATGGTCAGTTAACTTAGGTTAGATTTTAGGATTTGATCTGGTTTCCCACTGTGTCGTGTCCTCGGGGTTGGACCCAGGGACAAGGTCTTCTCGGTGTGTTTTCTGGATTAACAGGATTGGGATGTAGACAAGGACACGGATGCAAGGGTCCGGACACGCTTGGCACTATAATTTCTATGGTGGACACACGAACGCAATCGGACAAAAATTATATATTAACTGTGATGTGATGTCGGACACGATAGTAGAGACGGTTGGGTGGTCAGGAAGTTCAGTTGGTGGCGTTATGTGGTGATCGATGGAGGCTAGCCGGAGGACGGGGCGGTTGCTGCGGGTGGTTGTGGTGATAGGTTTGGGACATGGAGGCGATCAATGGTTATGCTGGTGGGTTTGATGGTGGCAGGAGATGGGAGAGATGGTCTTGACAGGTTCTGGGATGGCACGGCTCGGCAGGGTGGCTATGGCGAGACTCAGGGTGGTAGTGGTGTCGGGAGAGGGTGCTGGTGGTGCAATCGAATAGTGGTGGCTTAATTTGAGAATTTGGAGAAACAGGCCTCCTTAAATAGGTGGTCAAACTTCTAACTGAATAAGGACTATAAGTCCTAATGGATAAATCCATCTTTTAGTTTAAATCAAATCAATAAACTTTTAAATCAAAACTTATTAGTAGATAATACTTATTAAATTAAATCAATCGTTAGTCTAATCCAAATCTTTTAAATGATCTTAAAATAATTTTAAATTTGTACGTACTATTTATCAAATACTGTAGTTTCTAATAGATAAAATTTCACATAAATTTATTTTAAATCAAATAGAATTTAAATACAAATTGATCCATTCGCACTACTATAAACGATTTTAATAGTTTAAATGTATTATCAAATAATTTAAGTCGCATGAATTTAAATCCCAATCAAATAAGCGATAAATGTAATATATTTTTTTAAAAAAATAACAATTAACGTTATCAAATGATTTAATAAAAAAATTCAAATATTAAATAATTACTTATCATAACTCAGGATAATTTCTATCGAATTATTTTAAAGTACATTAGTATAAATCAAGTCTTAGTTTTCAAAATCATATTAGTTTAAACATAACGATACCTTCAAAATAATTTTAAAGTCTATCTTTATTAATTAAAATCTCATACAAATATTTATGGTTTTCAAACTACATTCGAAATCAATATTTTGAAGGTCCAAAAGTTCAATTAAACGCCTTTTGAAATCCATAATGAAATTCAGGGATAAATATTTTTATAAAACTAAATAGTATTTACAAACCGTTACCTTTCAAAATACAAGAATAAATGAAATGATATCATATAGCCAATACAAGGTTTAAAAGAGAGTTTTCTTGCCAAGCAAAGTATTTGAAATAAAATAATCAAAAAATAGAAAAAATAATTTTTGAAAATATGAGAAGAGGGGTTACAAATCTACCCACCTTAGAAATAAATTCGTCCTCGAATTTGAAGAATGTCTAGGATAAATAAGCTTGGTCGGTCTGAAGGAAAAATTTAGTAACATGAATATTAATGGTATTGATCGCTAAGGTAACCTCGAGGGTAACCAAAACTTTTGTTATAAGAATTATTGATCAAAGGAAATATTGATCAAGCATTGACCAAGGAAAGGATGGAAGGAGGAAGTACATAGATATGGTTTGGTTTTGGAGTCCCAGGTTGCAGTCTTGAAATCAAAGGTTCTAAATGTTCTCAAAATTGATAACCTCAAGGATAATTCTTCAATCGAGAAATCTACCCACCTTAGAAATTGTCTTCCTCGAAATTTCGAAGGGTACGATTAATTATGATTGAGAACATAATCAAGGAATGATATGCTCAATGATCAAAATGAGTAGATTGTGAATAGAATCGAACATTAAGAAAGGATATCATGTGACATGTTTAAGTTATAGTCAAAGAGTCTAGTCACAATAGTCAAGGATAAAATAAAATAGGGTTAGGTTAAACACGAAGAAGTCATTAGGCACGATTATTACTGTTGGAATTTTATAGGCATGGTCAATGATAAAATTTTGTCAAAGTCTAAACATGGTTAAAATCACTTAGATGCAACTAAGATGTAGTCACGATCAAGGCTACTCATGGAAGTCAACTAAGCATGATCAAAATTTACAAGTTGGTACGAGCGTGAACAAGATCACAAAAGTCATGATCACGGTGGAAAAATAAAACTTAGTTAAAATGTAGGCACGATTATGATTTAGTCATGAACAAAAATTGTTCAAGATCGATCAAAATTGAAATCATCGTGGTATAGTTAAGCAAAATTATTTAGACACGATTATAGAATCAAATTTCTAGGATAACGTGCGAATTGGCACGATTAAGATAGAATCGAATAGTCTAGTCGCGAACGAAAGGTCGTTAAAGATGGACCAAATCAAAACTGTTCTAACACGATTGATTGTATAAGCGTAATCTAATGGTGATTATGAATCTAGTGGAAGGAATCAAATTAGGTTTAAAAGATGACGATTCGAAAATAGGAAGATATGGAGGAAAAGGACAACCAGTTTATTGGGAAGTTGGTAACTAGGAATAAGGCACAACTCAATTTAGAAACCTTTATAGTCGTATGCCAATAAAAGACGTCGCCTATATGGTATTCGAATATCGTAAACATATTTGAAGTCGTTTTACCAAGAATTTATGCCTCGCCAGTGTACAGCTAGCTGCAATAAACTCTTGGTTCCACGACTCAAATGAGGATACGGTCCTGAATACCCTATCAACTCTATCCAATCTTGACATAATAATTCAAGGAAAATAGGGAAACTAAGCTATAGCTTGAATGACATTTGATAACTTACGCTTACTTGAAATTATTTCAACTTGGAGGACATGCCACGCCAGTGCGCTGCTGGCTGCAGTGAACCCGTAGTCTCGATAATCCAAATAAGTGGCGACAGTGCGCTGCTGTCTTGCCATCGCAAGTCAACGAGCATTCTTTTAACTATACCTTATGAAATTTCAAAGGAGGTTCTAGAATTTCAAACAAGTTCTAAGAGGGTGTAAGTATCTGTCCTTCCGGTATGAATATCAAGTCTTGAAAAGAAAGTAATTAGTTAGGAAGGATAACTCTTGAATCCAAAAACTTAACTTAAGATTAAGGTATAGACAATTGAGTGAGAAATTATTTAAAAGGATATAATCCCTTGGGTCCAAGAAAAATCTAAGTGATACAAATGCATGATATGTCGATGTTTTTAGAGAAGACATAAGATAAAGTTGTACAAATGGTAATGATTAGGAAGAAAGTGACTGAAGGCAAAAGAAATGTAAACTTTAATCTATATTTCTCTAATATTCAAGATCGAGGGAAATATGTATAAAGCACTATGCCTACTTATTACGAATATGTTTATACACAAGTATAGTCTGAATAAATCCTGAAATATCATTTAAGGGAAGGTTACCATATTCCAAGTAAAATATGAATTTAAATAGCAAAAACACATCTATTTTATTCAATACAATTTATAGAAATTGTTCACAAAACCAAAATGGACTACCAATATGTATACACATCCACATATTTACATGGACGTCGTTGGTCGCACTACATGACTACCGTGGCTTGGGTTGGGTTCCGGCTAGTTTGGAACAATCGAAATTTCTAAAAGCTAATAATCCTAATAATAAATAAATAAATATACATATTATGGGTCAAGTCACAACTTGGCCTGGTTTTCCTAGTTGGGACACACTTATGGCTTAGACTTTTCTACCATGGCTAATATACTAGTTAAAGCATGCCACTGCACTATTCGTGCCATCACTTCTAGTCATTTTACACTCCAAAATTTAACCATGACTATGATATTCCATAATAATAATTAATTAAATTAATTTTTCTAAATTTCTAAAAATCATAATTAATTTAAATGAGCAAATAAAGAATATTCTTACAATTTCGAAAATAGGGTTACGAATCTACCCTCCTTAGAAATACAGTCGAATCAAAATGCGATAGTGTAGCCTTCTATGAAAGTTATCTAGTGTGACATGCATCAACCTTAACTACCCAAATGTCAATTTTAAATTAGGGACTCCTAGTCTTAACCATTCTCTTAAAATTGATTTACTCCTATTTGTGAATGAGCATTTTCTAATCGCAGGCTCGCAGTAGTACGACTGTAACGTCCCAGTCCCAAAATACGTAGGACTAGGAACGTAGACATGCCAGCTGTATTCATACGTAATACATCGGTCTCGTATGAATACATAAGCTGTAAAATGTAGTAATCCAAGACAAACTAAATCTCATCCACAATGAAAAGAATAATAATATAAATATCAACTCGAATATTTATAATACAATCGTTGGGCGGAGACAAAGTCCACTACCAACTATCTCAATGAAAGAAATGTACAAGAAATTGAGCGATAAAAATGGCAAGACGAACCAAGCACAATCGTCTTCAAAGGAATGGAGAAGACCACGGCCTTGGCTAGGATACCTGCGGAAGACATGAACACACACCTGGGGAAAAAACCAGGTCCTCAGACGGACGTAGCAAGATACAGGAAGAACAAGCTAATATGAACTGTCAGAATAATATAATATATAAACTAGACATAAATATGCAAAGGATATTCTAACCGCCTAAAGTGCAATTTAGAGGACAACTTTCATGCGCATGGGTGGGATTTTAGGCTATGTGTACGTAACTGGCATCCAGTCATCTGTATCCGTCCGTAACGTATAAAACGTCAGAGGGTATCTGCAAATAAATTGCCACAGTTCCATCCAGAGACTGTGGTTTACCTGTTTGGCTTCCCATACGCACTAGCGACTGTCCTCCCCCAATATTTCCTATACTGTTCAAGTCATGTCCATGGCTTGTCCAGTTTTGTAACTGCTTGAGTCTCTAAAACCCTAGTCATAGCAGTTACGATCATCTATCCGTCACGCGACTTTAGAGATAGCTAGTCAATAAGTCGTGCCCCTACAACATGTCTCAAACTGTGTAGTGTGAGTGTCACAGCCAAAGGAGATATAAGGATATCCCCTAACATAAAGGTAGTCCGCTAACACTAAGTCAACATGCATAAAATAAAGTAACGACTAATAAAGTCGCTTGCACCCAAGTATGGCTTGGACGCGCAGTTTATAACAAAGAAAACTAACAATATGAAACAAAATAAATAATACAGAAAATAAATAATTGACAGTAAATTAGCAAGGTATACTTGCCTGTTGCGACGCCTGGTGAGCTGCCTGGTGTGATACAATAAAGGTGGCACAAGATCGACTTTGGTGTTACAACTATGCAAAAGGGGCCTCCGATGGTGGCACGGACTGTTCTATTGGGTCCAATAGGGTCAAATTAGCTAGGGTTGATAGGAGGAAGTCTAGTTTTGTATGGGAATAAGTAGTACGATCTGTCATGGTCAAGAACCGATAATAGATACTTATAGCATTTAGAAATATATTTTATAATATTAAAAATATCGTATTAATTAAAAATAACTTTACGAAACTACTCAAAAATAATCTTATAAAATTTGAAAACTATATGTTATTAGTTAACAAAAATATTTTAGACAATTTATTTAATAATCCAAAATTATTTAGGAATTTAAAACAAAATTTTGAAATAACTGTAGGCCAAGCCAAATGATTTTTAGAAGTACTAATATATTTATAAACATCTTAGAATAATAATACCATTTTAGTAACCGTGACAATAATAATGAGAATAATAATAATTATGTTTGAATCAGTAAAATAATACAGCTTCTTGCCCCTTTATACATAGAAACAGGATAATAGTAATAGTAATAAAATTAAGAAAACTTTTAGTAGTTGATCTTCTTAAAAGTACAGAACAACAACAAAAATCTTATAACAATATTAATAATTATACTAATAGAAATAATAATCGAAATAATAATAGAATTAATAATACTAGAGTAACAAAAATCTGTATTGAAAATAATAATACTAATAATAATAATAATTAATAATAATAATAATAACAAATAATAAATTAAGGAAACAAAATTTTAACAACAGAATAAAATGATAACAATAATAATATTAATAAAAATAGGAAAACCAGCTCCTTTCTTCTTCCTTGACTTCAAAGACTAATATGTGCAATAAGTGAACCAACAACTCAAACGTTTTATTACAGTGGGCCAGTGGCTCTCTCTCTCTCTCTCTCTCTCGGGAAGAGAGAAAAGAAAATTTCTTTGAGCGCGGAAGAGAGAGAGTGGGGACGACGAACGGGAGTTGGGGCTCGGGGCTGCGACGTCCGCCGCTTGCCCGGATGGAGGAGCGGTGGCGCGGGTTCAGGGGTGCGAGCGAGGCTTGACGAAGTCGGCGGAGTGGGGGGTTTTCGCGCGGCCGTTGAAGCTGCTCATCGCGGTGGCGGAAGCTCGCGGCGGCGCGGGCTAGGCGCGGCAGTCACGGCGCGGAGAAGGGGTTTGGTGGAGGCGCTCGGCCGTAGGGATACGGCGGTCGAAGGAAAGGGCCACGGGGGCTCGGTGAGCGGAGGGGGAACGAGGCTCGGGTGGACTCGGTCGGCGGAGCGGGCGGCAACGTGCGGGCACGCGGCGGCGGCCATCCCACGGAGAGGTGCGGAGAAAAGGAGGGAAAGGGCTCCGTCGGTTTTCTTGACCGAGGAGTCGTGGCGGCACGGCGGCGTGCCATCAGAGGAGAGGGGCTCGGCCTGGCGCAGGTTAGGGTTTCGGCCGGTCCTGTGGTGGCTGACGAAGGCGGAGGCCCGGGAAGGAGAGATGAGGGCGGAGGCCGTGGCGGTTTCGAGAGGGGTTGCCGGCGGCAATCCGGCTCGGCGGAGATGGCGATGGAGCGGGAGAGGAGACGCGAAGGCGGCGGCTGCGGAGCGGTACTGCGTGACTCGGCGGACCAGAGGGCGACACGCGGGCAGGTTTGGCCTTTCTTCCCTACTTCTTTGGGTTTCGTGTAGGATGTGGACCGGAGCCGTGGTGGCCGGGACTGGGATTTTTGGTCGTGGTTGACGACTATGGCGAGGTGGTGGTCGGCGACAGCGGGTTGGCCGGGTTGGTCGAGAAAGAGGTCACGGGACGGTGGTGAACGTGGTGGTGGCTGTGGTGTGTGGGTTGACGGGTTTGGCGCTGGAGGTTTTTGGCCGGAGGTGGCTACTGCTGGGTTGTGGCTCGGGGGGATGGAGGTGACGGGGGTGCAGCTTTGGCCGTGGATGGCTCCGGGAACGAGAAGGCGATAACTATGGATAGACTAAGGTTTATGAATTTTGCTTGTCGTGTCGGGATTGTCGACACGGAGAACACAATGTATATGTAGAATTTGGAATAAGAATCTCTGGATGGACACAGACACGATGCACGTATTCTAGTTATGAAATTTTGGTGGAGGTGAGGATTTTATGGAGGAGTACCTGCCTATTTATAGGATGTGGGAATTCCCATTAAGATAGAGATTAGGATATTCAAAATCCAAATTAGATAATTTGCTATAAATTTAAAATCAATCAAATATAAATCCAAATCCAATTCAAATCAATTTAATTCTAATTAAAATTTAGTTTAAAAACAAATAGGATAAATCAAATTTTCAAATATCTAACTATTTAAATAAATGCATAAATTTAAATCAAGATTTAAAATGGCCATAAAATTTTCAAATATATTTTCCAAAATTACCAATAATAATAATTTCGAAAATAATAAATATTTATAAATATCCTTTTTGAATAATAAAATATTATTTTGAACAAATTTCGAAAATTATATTTTTATTTAAAATAATTCAATAAATAATTACGAAATATATGTATGCAAAAATATTCTTTACATAATTATGCTTTTCTAGTATACAAAAATATTATTTTATATTTAATAATTTTTAGAATGACGTAAGAATAACAAGCTTAGAAATGATAGCAAAACTAATTATTATATTATTTGAAACTATAAAAATAGAATAAAATATTTTTCTAAAATATGTACGCTCGCACATATTCGCACTCGTCGAGCAAATTAAAATTCCGTGCACGACGTAAAATACAACTACGCGACGTACAATACAAAATTTTAAATCGGTACCAAATTTAATAATAAAAAAAATAGTAGAAATTTAGGGGTGTTACATCCTACCCAACTTAAAAGAATTTCGGCCTCGAAATTAAGAATTTGTAGGGGGGAGAGAAGACACAAGGGGTATCGATGAGGAACAATCGATAACAAAGTCATGTCGTAAGAATTTGCGATCTAGATCGTAGAAAAATAATACGGTATGGTCGGAATGAGGGTCACGATTAGAACAAAATAGATTCACTTAAATTAAGCGATTAGAGGGTCTTGATAGGGCCGAGTAGTTTAGGATGAAGATATAGCAACATCGAGTGAGAATAGTCGTAGCCGATAGGAAGGCTAGAGAAGTTCTAATATAACGTCTTCGCTCTCCTAAAATAGATGAAGGCGAAAGCAATATAGAGTTCAAAGAAGGCGTTATCGAATACTAATAAATGATTCAAGGACGACCGAAAAATTTCAAAAGAATTGTCAAGGCAGTCGTGGATGGAATTGTAAGGGCCAAGTTTAATTATGCCCCCATCCACGTAGAGTAATAGACAAAAGCGAACCAAAGTGCACTTGGTTGATCAGACCATTATGCACCGGTTCTGATTATACAATAGGCTAGTGAGTGCTCAATAGCATATGTCATGAACAAACTTCGATAAAGAATAAGCTTGCAAAAAAACTAGGCTAAATTATCATCATTTAGTCAAATGGTAAATACATAGGCACGAGAGTTTAAGATTTAAAGAAGGTAGAATAATTCTAAGTCATACAGTCGTCCTATAGTCTTCTTGTCCAAGTCCTTGGTTGGCTAGACGGGTTAGGTCCTCTAGATTCTAGGATCTAAATAAGCTTGCTACTATAGGTCACTAGGGCGAAGGGGTTGCTAGTTCATAAGGGATTCTACCCAACTTAAAGAATTAAACTAATGGTGTTTTGGGACAACAAACTAGTAGGGTCAATCTCTAGCAAGCACGAAGGGAAGATAAGAATAGGGATGGAAGGAAGCAAGCAAGGTGCAATTGATGAGTCAAACGGTAGATAAAATCAAGAAAAGAGGTCAAGTATGTGGATGAGATCCTAGACTTCTAATCCTATATGCAGGCTTGCTTGGTACGGTAAAGTAACCAAACAATTTATCTAGACCTGCATGGGCCACCACAAAAATATGTAACGTCCCAGTCCCAAAATATATACGTAGGACTAGGAACGTAGACATGCCAGCTGTATTCATACGAAATACATAGGTCTCGTATGAATACATAAGCTGTAAAATATAGTAATCCAAGACAAACTAAATCTCATCCACAATAAAAAGAATAATAATATAAATATCAACTCGAATATTTATAATACAATCGTTGGGCGGAGACAAAGTCCACTACCAACTATCTCAATGAAAGAAATGTACAAAAAATCGAGCGATAAAAATGGCAAGACGAACCAAGCACAATCGTCTTCAAAGGAATGGAGAAGACCACGGCCTTGGCTAGGATACCTACGGAAGACATGAACACACACCTGGGAAAAAACCAGGTCCTCAGACGGACGTAACAAGATACAGGAAGAACAAGCTAATATGAACTGTCAGAATAATATAATATATAAACTAGACATAAATATGCAAAAGATATTCTAACCGCCTAAAGTGCAATTTAGAGGACAACTTTCATGCGCATGGGTGGGATTTTAGGCTATGTGTACGTAACTGGCATCCAGTCATCTGTATCCGTCCGTAACGTATAAAACGTCAGAGGGTATCTGCAAATAAATTGCCACAGTTCCATCCGGAGACTGTGGTTTACCTGTTTGGCTTTCCATACGCACTAGCGACTGTCCTCCCCCATTATTTCCCACACTGTTCAAGTCATGTCCATGGCTCGTCCAGTTTTGTAACTGCTTGAGTCTCTAAAATCCTAGTCATAGCAGTTACGATCATCTATCCGTCACACGACTTTAGAGATAGCTAGTCAATAAGTCGTGCCCCTACAACATGTCTCAAACCGTGTAGTGTGAGTGTCACAGCCAAAGGAGATATAAGGATATCCCCTAACATAAAGGTAGTCCGCTAACACTAAGTCAACATGCATAAAATAAAGTAACGACTAATAAATTCGCTTGCACCCAAGTATGGCTTGGACGCGCAGTTTATAACAAAGAAAACTAACAATATGAAACAAAATAAATAATACAGAAAACAAATAATTGACAGTAAATTAGCAAGGTATACTTGCCTGTTGCGACGCCTGGTGAGCTGCCTGGTGTGATACGATAAAGGTGGCACAAGATCGACTTTGGTGTTACAACTATGCAAAAGGGGCCTCCGATGGTGGCACGGACTGTTCTATTGGGTCCAATAGGGTCAAATTAGCTAGGGTTGATAGGAGGAAGTATAGTTTTGTATGGGAATAAGTAGTACGATCTGTCATGGTCAAGAACCGATAATAGATACTTATAGCATTTAGAAATATATTTTATAATATTAAAAATATCGTATTAATTAAAAATAACTTTACGAAACAACTCAAAAATAATCTTATAAAATTTGAAAACTATATGTTATTAGTTAACAAAAATATTTTAGACAATTTATTTAATAATCCAAAATTATTTAGGAATTTAAAACAAAATTTTGAAATAACTGTAGGCCAAGCCAAATGATTTTTGGAAGTACTAATATATTTTTAAACATCTTAGAATAATAATACCATTTTAGTAACCGTGACAATAATAATGAGAATAATAATAATTATATTTGAATCAGTAAAATAATACAGCTTCTTGCCCCTTTATACATAGAAACAGGATAATAGTAATAGTAATAAAATTAAGAAAACTTTTAGTAGTTGATCTTCTTAAAAGTACAGAACAACAACAAAAATCTTATAACAATATTAATAATTATACTAATAGAAATAATAATCGAAATATTAATAGAATTAATAATACTACAGTAACAAAAATCTGTAATAGAAATAATAATACTAATAATAATAATAATTAATAATAATAATAATAATAAATAATAAATTAAGGAAACAAAATTTTAACAACAGAATAAAATGATAACAAAAATAATATTAATAAAAATAGGAAAACCAGCTCCTTTCTTCTTCCTTGACTTCAAAGACAAATATGTGCAATAAGTGAACCAACAACTCAAACGTTTTTGTTACAGTGGGCCAGTGGCTCTCTCTCTCTTGGGAAGAGAGAAAATAAATTTCTTTGAGAGCGGGAGAGAGAGAGAGAGTGGGGACGACGAACGGGAGTTGGGGCTCGGGGCTGCGCCGTCCGCCGCTGGCCCGGATGGAGGAGCGGTGGCACGGGTTCAGGAGTGCGAGCGGGGCTTGACGAAGTCGACGGAGTGGGGGGTTTCCGCGCGACCGTTGAAGCTGCTCATCGCGGTGGCGGAAGCTCGCGGCGGCGCGGGCTAGGCGCGGTAGTCACGGCGCGGAGAAGGGGTTTGGTGGAAACGCTCGGCCGTAGGGCTACGACGGTCGGAGGAAAGGGTACGGCGGCTCGGTGAGCGGAGGGGGAACGAGGCTCGGGTGGACTCGGTCGGCGGAGCGGGCGGCTACGTGCGGGCACGCGGCGGCGGCCATCCCACGGAGAGGTACGGAGAAAAGTAGGGAAAGGGCTCCGTCGGTTTTCTTGACCGAGGAGTCGTGGCGGCACGACGGCGTGCCGTCAGAGGAGAGGGGCTCGGCCTGGCGCAGGTTAGGGTTTCGGCCGGTCCTGTGGTGGCTGACGAAGGCGAAGGCCCGGGAAGGAGAGATGAGGGCGGAGGCCGTGGCGGTTTTGAGAGGGGTCCCCGGCGGCAGTCCGGCTCGACGGAGATGGCGATGGAGCGGGAGAGGAGACGCGAAGGCGGCGTCTGCGGAGCGGTCCTGCGTGACTCGACGGACCAGAGGGCGACGCGCTGGCAGGTTTGGCCTTTCTTTCCTACTTCTTTGGGTTTCGTGTGGGATGTGGACCGGAGCCGTGGTGGCTGGGACTGGGATTTTGGTCGTGGTTGACGACTACGGCGAGGTGGTGGTCGGTGACAGCGGGTAGGCCGGGTTGGTCGAGAAAGAGGTCACGGGGCGGTGGTGAACATGGTGGTGGCTGTGGTGTGTGGGTTGATGGGTTTGGCGCTGGTGGTTTTTGGCCGGAGGTGGCTACTGCTGGGTTGTGGCTCGGGGGATGGAGGTGACGGGGGTGCAGCTTTGGACGTGGATGGCTGCGGGAACGAGAAGGCGATAACTATGATAGGCTAAGGTTTATGAATTTTGCTTGTCGTGTCGGGATTGTCGACACGGAGAACACAATGTATATGTAGAATTTGGAAAAAGAATCTCTGGATGGACACAGACACGATGCACGTATTCTAGTTATGGAATTTTGGTGGAGGTGAGGATTTTATGGAGGAGTACCTGCCTATTTATAGGATGTGGGAATTCCCATTAAGATAGAGATTAGGATATTCAAAATCCAAATTAGATAATTTGCTATAAATTTAAAATCAATCAAATATAAATCCAAATCCAATTCAAATCAATTTAATTCTAATTAAAATTTAGTTTAAAAACAAATAGGATAAATCAAATTTTCAAATATCTAACTATTTAAATAAATGCATAAATTTAAATCAAGATTTAAAATGGCCATAAAATTTTCAAATATATTTTCCAAAATTACCAATAATAATAATTTTGAAAATAATAAATATTTATAAATATCCTTTTTGAATAATAAAATATTATTATGAACAAATTTCGAAAATTATATTTTTATTTAAAATAATTCAATAAATAATTACGAAATATATGTATGCAAAAATATTCTTTACATAATTATGCTTTTCTAGTATACAAAAATATTATTTTATATTTAATAATTTTTAGAATGACGTAAGAATAACAAGCTTAGAAATGATAGCAAAACTAATTATTATATTATTTGAAACTATAAAAATAGAATAAAATATTTTTCTAAAATATGTACGCTCGCACATATTCGCACTCGTCGAGCAAATTAAAATTCCGTGCACGACGTAAAATACAACTACGCGACGTACAATACAAAATTTTAAATCGGTACCAAATTTAATAATAAAAAAATAGTAGAAATTTAGGGGTGTTACATCCTACCCAACTTAAAAGAATTTTGTCCTCGAAATTAAGAATTTATAGGGGGGAGAGAAGACACAAGGGGTATCGATGAGGAACAATCGATAACAAAATCATGTCGTAAGAATTTGCGATCTAGATCGTAGAAAAATAATACGGTATGGTCGGAATGAGGGTCACGATTAGAACGAAATAGATTCACTTAAATTAAGCGATTAGAGGGTCTTGATAGGGCCGAGTAGTTTAGGATGAAGATATAGCAACATCGAGTGAGAATAGTCGTAGCCGATAGGAAGGCTAGAGAAGTTCTAGTATAACGTCTTCGCTCTCCTAAAATAGATGAAGGCGAAAGCAATATAGAGTTCGAAGAAGGCGTTATCGAATTCTAATAAATGATTCAAGGACGACCGAAAAATTTCAAAAGAATTGTCAAGGCAGTCGTGGATGGAATTGTAAGGGCCAAGTTTAATTATGCCCCCATCCACGTAGAGTAATAGACAAAAGCGAACCAAAGTGCACTTGGTTGATCAGACCATTATGCACCGGTTCTGATTAGACAATAGGCTAGTGAGTGCTCAATAGCATATGTCATGAACAAACTTCGATAAAGAATAAGCTTGCAAAAAAACTAGGCTAAATTAGCATCATTTAGTCAAATGGTAAATACATAGGCACGAGAGTTTAAGATTTAAAGAAGGTAGAATAATTCTAAGTCATACAGTCGTCCTATAGTCTTCTTGTCCAAGTCCTTGGTTGGCTAGACGGGTTAGGTCCTCTAGATTCTAGGATCTAAATAAGCTTGCTATTATAGGTCACTAGGGCAAAGGGGTTGCTAGTTCATAAGGGATTCTACCCAACTTAAAGAATTAAACTAATGGTGTTTTGGGACAACAAACTAGTAGGGTCAATCTCTAGCAAGCACGAAGGGAAGATAAGAATAGGGATGGAAGGAAGCAAGCAAGGTGCAATTGATGAGTCAAAAGGTAGATAAAATCAAGGAAAGAGGTCAAGTATGTGGATGAGATCCTAGACTTCTAATCCTATACGCAGGCTTGCTTGGTACGGTAAAGTAACCAAACAATTTATCTAGACCTGCATGGGCCACCACAAAAACATGTAACGTCCCAGTCCCAAAATATATACGTAGGACTAGGAACGTAGACATGCCAGCTGTATTCATACGAAATACATAGGTCTCGTATGAATACATAAGCTGTAAAATGTAGTAATCCAAGACAAACTAAATCTCATCCACAATAAAAAGAATAATAATATAAATATCAACTCGAATATTTATAATACAATCGTTGGGCGGGGACAAAGTCCACTACCAACTATCTCAATGAAAGAAATGTACAAAAAATCGAGCGATAAAAATGGCAAGACGAACCAAGCACATCGTCTTCAAAGGAATGGAGAAGACCACGGCCTTGGCTAGGATACCTACGGAAGACATGAACACACACCTGGGAAAAAACCAGGTCCTCAGACGGACGTAACAAGATACAGGAAGAACAAGCTAATATGAACTGTCAGAATAATATAATATATAAACTAGACATAAATATGCAAAGGATATTCTAACCGCCTAAAGTGCAATTTAGAGGACAACTTTCATGTGCATGGGTGGGATTTTAGGCTATGTGTACGTAACTGGCATCCAGTCATCTGTATCCGTCCGTAACGTATAAAACGTCAGAGGGTATCTGCAAATAAATCACCACAGTTCCATCCGGAGACTGTGGTTTACCTGTTTGGCTTCCATACGCACTAGCGACTGTCCTTCCCCATTATTTGCCACACTGTTCAAGTCATGTCCATGGCTCGTCCAGTTTTGTAACTGCTTGAGTCTCTAAAACCCTAGTCATAGCAGTTACGATCATCTATCCGTCACACGACTTTAGAGATAGCTAGTCAATAAGTCGTGCCCCTACAACATGTCTCAAACAGTGTAGTGTGAGTGTCACAGCCAAAGAAAATATAAGGATATCCCCTAACATAAAGGTAGTCCGCTAACACTAAGTCAACATGCATAAAATAAAGTAACGACTAATAAATTCGCTTGCACCCAAGTATGGCTTGGACGCGCAGTTTATAACAAAGAAAACTAACAATATGAAACAAAATAAATAATACAGAAAACAAATAATTGACAGTAAATTAGCAAGGTATACTTGCCTGTTGCGACGCCTGGTGAGCTGCCTGGTGTGATACAATAAAGGTGGCACAAGATCGACTTTGGTGTTACAACTATGCAAAAGGGGCCTCCGATGGTGGCACGGACTGTTCTATTGGGTCCAATAGGGTCAAATTAGCTAGGGTTGATAGGAGGAAGTCTAGTTTTGTATGGGAATAAGTAGTACGATCTGTCATGGTCAAGAACCGATAATAGATACTTATAGCATTTAGAAATATATTTTATAATATTAAAAATATCGTATTAATTAAAAATAACTTTACGAAACAACTCAAAAATAATCTTATAAAATTTGAAAACTATATGTTATTAGTTAACAAAAATATTTTAGACAATTTATTTAATAATCCAAAATTATTTAGGAATTTAAAACAAAATTTTGAAATAACTGTAGGCCAAGCCGAATGATTTTTGGAAGTACTAATATATTTTTAAACATCTTAGAATAATAATACCATTTTAGTAACCGTGACAATAATAATGAGAATAATAATAATTATATTTGAATCAGTAAAATAATACAGCTTCTTGCCCCTTTATACATAGAAACAGGATAAAAGTAATAGTAATAAAATTAAGAAAACTTTTAGTAGTTGATCTTCTTAAAAGTACAGAACAACAACAAAAATCTTATAACAATATTAATAATTATACTAATAGAAATAATAATCGAAATATTAATAGAATTAATAATACTACAGTAACAAAAATCTGTAATAGAAATAATAATACTAATAATAATAATTAATAATAATAATAATAATAATAAATAATAAATTAAGGAAACAAAATTTTAACAACAGAATAAAATGATAACAAAAATAATATTAATAAAAATAGGAAAACCAGCTCCTTTCTTCTTCCTTGACTTCAAAGACAAATATGTGCAATAAGTGAACCAACAACTCAAACGTTTTTGTTACAGTGGGCCAGTGGCTCTCTCTCTCTCGGGAAGAGAGAAAAGAAAATTTCTTTGAGAGCGGGAGAGAGAGAGAGTGGGGACGACGAACGGGAGTTGGGGCTCGGGGCTGCGCCGTCCGTCGCTGGCCCGGATGGAGGAGCGGTGGCGCGGGTTCAGGTGTGCGAGCGGGACTTGACGAAGTCGACGGAGTGGGGGGTTTCCGCGCGGCCGTTGAAGCTGCTCATCGCGGTGGCGGAAGCTCGCGACGGCGCGGGCTAGGCGCGGCAGTCACGGCGCGGAGAAGGGGTTTGGTGGAGGCGCTCGGCCGTAGGGCTACGGCGGTCGGAGGAAAGGGCACGGCGGCTCGGTGAGCGGAGGGAGAACGAGGCTCGGGTGGACTCGGCCGGCGGAGCGGGCGGCTACGTGCGGGCACGCGGCGTCGGCCATCCCACGGAGAGGTGCAGAGAAAAGGAGGGAAAGGGCTCCGTCGGTTTTCTTGACCGAGGAGTCGTGGCGGCACGGCGGCGTGCCGTCAGAAGAGAGGGGCTCGGCCTGGCGCAGGTTAGGGTTTCGGCCGGTCCTGTGGTGGCTGACGAAGGCGGAGGCCCGGGAAGGAGAGATGAGGGCGGAGGCCGTGGCAGTTTTGAGAGGGGTCCCCGGTGGCAGTCCGGCTCGACGGAGATGGCGATGGAGCGGGAGAGGAGACGCGAAGGCGGCGTCTGCGGAGCGGTCCTGCATGACTCGACGGACCAGAGGGCGACGCGTGGGCAGGTTTGGCCTTTCTTCCCTACTTCTTTGGGTTTCGTGTGGGATGTGGACCTGAGCCGTGGTGGCTGGGACTGGGATTTTTTGTCGTGGTTGACGACTACGGCGAGGTGGTGGTCGGTGACAGCGGGTAGGCCGGGTTGGTCGAGAAAGAGGTCACGGGGTGGTGGTGAACGTGGTGGTGGCTGTGGTGTGTGGGTTGATGGGTTTGGCGCTGGTGGTTTTTGGCCGGAGGTGGCTACTGCTGGGTTGTGGCTCGGGGGATGGAGGTGACTGGGGTGCAGCTTTGGCCGTGGATGGCTGCGGGAACGAGAAGGCGATAACTATGATAGGCTAAGGTTTATGAATTTTGCTTGTCATGTCGGGATTGTCGACACGGAGAACACAATGTATATGTAGAATTTAGAATAAGAATCTCTGGATGGACACAGACACGGTGCACGTATTCTAGTTGTGGAATTTTGGTGGAGGTGAGGATTTTATGGAGGAGTACCTGCCTATTTATAGGATGTGGGAATTCCCATTAAGATAGAGATTAGGATATTCAAAATCCAAATTAGATAATTTGCTATAAATTTAAAATCAATCAAATATAAATCAAAATCCAATTCAAATCAATTTAATTCTAATTAAAATTTAGTTTAAAAACGAATAGGATAAATCAAATTTTCAAATATTTAACTATTTAAATAAATGCATAAATTTAAATCAAGATTTAAAATGCCCGTAAAATTTTCAAATATATTTTCCAAAATTACCAATAATAATAATTTCAAAAATAATAAATATTTATAAATATCCTTTTTGAATAATAAAATATTATTATGAACAAATTTCAAAAATTATATTTTTATTTAAAATAATTCAATAAATAATTACAAAATATATGTATGCAAAAATATTCTTTCCATAATTATGCTTTTCTAGTATACAAAAATATTATTTTATATTTAATAATTTTTAGAATGACGTAAGAATAACAAGCTTAGAAATGATAGCAAAACTAATTATTATATTATTTGAAACTATAAAAATAGAATAAAATATTTTTCTAAAATATGTACGCTCGCACATATTCGCACTCGTCGAGCAAATTAAAATTCCGTACGCGACGTAAAATACAACTACGCGACGTACAATACAAAATTTTAAATCGGTACCAAATTTAATAATAAAAAAATAGTAGAAATTTAGGGGTATTACAATGACTAATATGGTACTACCAGGAGTTCGCACAATTTGCAAAAACTGACCTACATGGGCCACCACAAAAACTTGTCACGACCCGCACCCGCTTTTCCGGATACGAGACGTGTCCAAGCCAGCCTACGCCGCAGAGTCGGCGGTAGAACGATGTCAAGCCCTCAAGAAATAAATGCTCAAGAAATAACAATTGATGCTCATTCACATTTCTAAATTTATTACAACATTTACAAGAATTATATTTAAAGAAAATACAAGACTTTACATTTAATGGAATTGATACAATGCTATCTTCAATTTCTAGGTTGACCTCATCATACCCAAGCCTTCCCAATATAAAGAGTGATCGCGGCTAAACCTGAAAAATGTTGGTTTCCAGTCTGGAATGGAACAAGTACACAAACCGACGATAATGCAAAACACAATAGAATTAACAAGACATGAAAATAGCATATGGAATATGAAAGCTAGTAAGAAAACTGATGACATAGCACGATAGAGAAGTAAACAAGGAAAAACTAATAAAAGACATCTATCTAGGTGGTGTGAAATATCTGTTTCGACATGTGAACGGCTAGGGGGTAAATTCGGCACCCTGCACGTGTCGTGTGCAGCTGCTATCATTCACGAAAGACACGGAGGATAGTTCTGGGTAGTCCACATGTCTACTAAGATATTTCCCCTTCCGACTACTCCGTGTGACGAGAGTGTCAACAAGCAGCAAGATATATGTATGAACATGAAATGTATCAACTACTATGAATCGAAAAGCAATCAGAAAGTGCACTGGCCTGAGGTCCTTAGCTGGAGAAACCAATAATACCATACCACTCAATGAGCCACAATCAGTCAACACATGTAGAAGTCTCCGGATGCTGAAATAAATAGTACCAACGTTCTCAGAATAGTCAAATTACATTAGTATAAATCAAGTCTTTGTTTTCAAAATCATATTAGTTTAAACATAACGATACCTTCAAAATAATTTTAAAGTCTATCTTTATTAATTAAAATCTCATACAAATATTTATGGTTTTCAAACTACATTCGAAATCAATATTTTGAAGGTCCAAAAGTTCAATTAAACACCTTTTGAAATCCATAATAAAATTCAGGGATAAATATTTTTATAAAACTAAATAGTATTTACAAACCATTACCTTTCAAAATACAAAAATAAATGAGATGATATCATATAGCCAATACAAGGTTTAAAGAGAGTTTTCTTGCCAAACAAAGTATTTGAAATAAAATAATCAAAAAATAGAAAAAAATAATTTTTGAAAATATGAGAAGAGGGGTTACATTAGTGAAGGAGATGTGCAAGCTCGAACTGAGACGACCACAGGATCAGAAGAACCTATGACGATCCACCTTCAAGCTCGCAAACCTGGCAAGTCCGCAGCCCTTACGGCCGCTCTGCGTAAGGACGCAATCAGCCTCTCGACACAAGAGGGACAAACAATAATCCGGGTGCCAAGGTTCGGCCAAGCGCCAAGACCCACAACGGAGCCACTGACAATCAGACTGCCTAGAGTCGGCCAGCCACAAACGGAGAAGCTTAATCCCTCTGACAAGACAATGACGATACGTCTTTCCAAAAAGAATCCTCAGCCCGATGCAAAGTCTGGGGCTTCTAGTGAGCCAACCACTCTCCGTCCATCATCGAGTACCAAACTGGGGGTCACTAGCTTGCCAACGACTCCACGTTCTGCTCCACCAGCGGAACCCCTGATGATCAAGTTGCCCAAGTCATCCTCTCAGTCTTTATTTATACAGGGGTGGCCGAAGAAGAACCAGAATTGGCCAAGTATGTGGCTGCTCACACTGATAGTCCATCTGCAGATGATGTAATCCCGTTAGAAAAGATACCTTACTTCATCAATAAAGGGCTATCTTTGAACTACATCGAGCTTAATAAGCTTTGTACAATGTATGATATGGAACACGGTATAGGCACTCACCTACACACACAGGTGACAAATGTTTACACCGCAAATCAACTTACTCCCGTGGAAGATGCTTACCGCATAATCGAGGAAGGGGACCATCCAATCATCTTCGGTCGGAAGAATCCACAGCCCTTCAACATAGAAGAAGTCGATCTCGAATCGGACGCCGAGAGACTGCCTCTCTATCTAAATAGCCCCCAATCCAAATACCTCATACGAAAATAGGGGTATGATCTGGAGACTACGCCAGGTTTGAACTACAGCACTGGTCGACGATTACCTTTAAAGTCGTCGGTCCCGACTGGCAAGCCACATGACTACTACAACAAGACCCGATACGGACTGGGATATGTTACGCCTGCAACGACCCCAGAAAGCTCAGATGAGGAATGCGACTGGCATTCACACTCAACCGGATCACCAACTTCTGATTCGGATATCAGCATCGGGGATGTTTTCAGGCAAGTCTGTCTGTCAATATGGCATTCGTCGATGCTTACGAAGAAGGTAAAGACTTTCCTGAACTCCTCAAATTAGAGCCTTGGGCCCAACAGCTGGATGTACAATGGAAGGAGCGGTTTGAACAAAGAGAACCTCCTACTGAAGATGAGGTCATGCAAGTGGATCTCGGCAGCGACTCTTCTCCAAAACTAATCTTCGTTAGTAAAATCCTGACAGACGAAGAGCGAGAATCGCTACTGGAACTCGTCAAAGAATATATTGATGTGTTCGCCTGGAACTATGAAGACATGCCAGGGCTAAACCCCGATGTCGCACTTCACAAACTCAACATCCGTCCGGACGCAAAATCGGTCAAGCAACAGCAACGACGGTTCCGCCCCGACATCATGGATACGATCGAAGCCGAAGTCAACAAACTGATAGCCAGCGGCTTCATTCGTGAGGAACAACATCCAGACTGGGTCGCCAACATAGTACCGGTCCTCAAGAAGAATGAGAAGATTCGAATCTGCATCGATTTCCACAATCTGAACGAGGTGTGTCCCAAAGATGAGTTCTCCCTCCCTATCACAGACATCATGATTGACAACACCTGCGGCTTCGAACGTATGTCGTTCATAGATGGCTTTTCATGGTACAACCAAATTAATATGTCTCCCGACGACGAAAAACATACATCATTCCGAACACCAATAGACACGTTCTGCTACACAGTCATGCCTTTCGGTTCAAAGAACGCCGGCACCACCTATCAGAGAGCTATGAACATCATCTTTAGAGACCACTTGCGCAAAATAGTGGAATGCTATGTTGACGATATCGTCGTCAAAAGTCGCTCTAAGGAAGATCATGTGCATGATCTAAGGACAGTGTTCGACCTGATACGAGCGCACAATTTGAAAATGAACCCCACAAAATCATTCTTGGGCGTATCCAGCGGGAAGTTCATGGGTTTCATCATCACCTCCCAGGGTATCCACGTAGACCCTGAAAAGACGAAGGCAATCATGGAAATGAGTCCCCCGAAAAATCTCCGAGAACTCCGAGGCCTTCAAGGGAGGTTACCTTACATCAGGAGGTTCATTTCCAACCACTCCGGGCGATGTCAGCCATTCACGCATCTCATGAAGAAGGGCGTCTCATTCGTATGGGATGAAGAATGCTAGCGTCCCTTCGACAGCATCAAAGAATATTTGTCGAACCCTCCAGCCTGGTAGCCCCGATTGCTGGAAAACTATTCCTTCTCTATGTACGAGCAATAGAGCATTCTCTCGGCACTCTGCTAGCACAAAACTATGATGCAGGCCATGAGCAAGCTATATATTACCTCAGCCGAATGATGATCGGGCCAGAGCACCGATATACCACCGTGGAGAAGGAATGCCTCACCCTGGTGTTCGCCATTCAAAAGATGCGACTCTATGTCACGGGGAAAACCATACATGTGATATCACGAGTCAACCCCCTCAGGGTCCTCATGACTAAACCAGGGGCACTCAGCTCTCGCCTCGCTACATGGGCAATATTACTGTCCTTCTACCATATGATCTTCGTCCCGCAAAAGGCTATTAAAGGTCAAGCTCTGGCAGACTTTTTAGCAGCCCACCCAGGCTCCAAATCGGCCAGAATATACGAAGAAATCCCAGATGAGATCGACGACTCGCACACGACCTCTCACGATGATATATGGCGAATGTTCTTCGACGGTGCTTCAAGGACCGGACCCAAGGACAACATCGTCGTCAGAGTCGGCGTGGTGCTGATTTCTCCTTTCGGACTGGTGATCAATTGCGCTTACTCCCTCACGGAACCTTGCTCTAACAATGTGGCCGAGTACAACGCTTTAGTCATTGGCCTCCAACTTACAAGTGAGCTGGAGGTAGAATATCTTGAAGCATACGGCGATTCATAGTTAATCGTCAATCAGATCCGGGGTTCATATGAAGTCCGCCATGAAGACATGATCACCTATCACCAAATAGCGATCAACATCATCTCGTTATTTGAAGGGTTCTTCATCGAACACGTCCCCAGACTCCAAAATATCGAAGCCGATGCCCTAGCAGGCCTTGCCGCTTCCCTAGCAGTGCTGAACCATATTCATCATTTGGTGGACGTGATAGGCCATGAACTGGTCTGTCCCAAGAACAACGTTCAATTCGTGGCGAGTTATTCCGCTCAGACGATCGACGAAGTACCAGACTGGAGACAACCATTCATAGACTTCGTAGTCTACGACATCCTGCCCGAGAACCCAAAGGAAGCTACCTCTATCAGAAGACGTTCTCTCAGATTCTTCTACGATACAGAGACAAAAATGCTGTATCGCCGATCCTACGATGGATAATTGCTTCGATGTCTGTCAAATGCGGAAGCCAAAGAAGCTGTATGCGAAGCTCAGGACGATGTCTGCGGGGCCCATCAGCCTGGTCCAAAATTGTAAGACCGTCTTCGCCGAATGGGCTACTACTGGCCTACGATGGTAGCAGATACGATAGACTATGCAAGAAAGTACAAAGCCTGCCAAGTCCACGCGGACTTCATCCACCAGCCATCCGAATTTTTACATCCGATAGTGGCCTCCTGGCCATTCGAAGCATGGGGAATGGATATCATCGATCCGATCACTCCACCTTCTTCTCGAGGACATCGCTTCATACTCGCAATCACGGATTACTTCTCCAAATGGGCGGAGGCTGTTCTGCTTACAGAAGTAAAGACTTCAAACGTGGTCAGCTTCCTCAAGCATCACGTCATCTATCGCTTTGGACTGCCCCGAAGGATCATCCACGATAATGGTTCACAGTTTGCAAGCCACGTCTTCTATCGATTCTGCGACAAACGCCGAATTCAGAATGTTGCTTCGATGCCACACAATCCGGCAGCGAATGGGTTGGCAGAAGCATTCATCAAAACCATCATCAAGTTGCTCAAAAAGTTTGTATCATCCAACAAACGCGACTGGAACGAGAAGCTTGGTGAATGCTTATGGGCGTATAGTACTACAGTCCGAATGGCCACTGGGAACATACCATTCTCCCTGGTGTACGAGAGTGAGGTAGTTCTTCCATTTGAGAAATACCCTCGCTCTGCGTCGCTCTCACTTACTAATTGACGACAGACGATAACTACCGTCGTCGGCTACAAGAGTTGGAGGCCTTAGATGAAAAGTGCCTATTGGCTCAGCAACGAATCGAGCTATACCAAGCACGCATCTCCGGAGCCTTCAACAAGAAGGTTAAAATCAGAACATTCTAAGTGGGCGATCTCGTTCTGGTAGTTCGGAGGCCGATGGTTATGACTCACAAAACTGCCGGCAAATTCCAGCCAAAGTGGGAAGGTCCATTTATCGTTGAGGCTGTATTCTCCAACAGTGCTTACCGCCTCGCAAAACAAAATAGTGACTTGCTCATGTTGCCCGTCAACGGCAAGTTTCTGAAGAAATATTATGTCTAAAAGACATTCTCCAAATCCCAGAATATTGACAAAATCCCAGATTATTGAGTTATGTACCCTCCAGTACCGCTGAACTCATATTCTCCCCCCAAATATCCCAGACTGCTGAGTTATGTACCCACAGGTGCCTCTGAACTTACATTTCGGTCACTCTTTTAGGTAGTAAGTCTTGTATAACCATACCTCTGAACTTATTCTTCTGAAAGAGCTCCTCCCTCATGTTCCACTACCCGCACTCGCAGTACACAAAAAGGGTAACAGATCCATAAAATTCCCAAAACGACCACGTTGATGTTACCTCTGAGTCGTCTCACTTCCACCAAAAATAAATCACCCTTCTACATAAAACTTCCATGTCCTCATTACCTCTGAGTCGTTCTAGGTACCCCTTTATGGAGCCCACTCCTACCACGTCCTCATTACCTCTGAGTAGGAAGGCTCCATAGAAGAAACCCTCATGCTTGCCATATCCTCATTACCTCTGAGTAAGTATGCTGGTTCCTTTTCGACTTATTATCCGTACCCAAAACCGGAGTACGCCAAGGATAATAGGTCCACAAATGTCCTCTGTTGACCACAAATATCCTCCTCTGAGTCCACTCCTGCCACGTCCTCATTACCTCTGAGTAGGAATCTGCGGTAAAACCCTCATACTTGACATGTCCTTATTACCTCTGGGTAAGTATGTTTGTTTTCTCTTGTCTTATTATTCGTATCCTGAACCGGGGTACGCCAAGGATAATAGGCCCACAAATGTCCTCTGCTGACTACAAATGTTGTACTAAGTTTTCTAGTACATGCAAATCCTTTTTTATCATGCCCCGGGAGCCCAGCTGCTCTATGGCATTCTTTCTCCCAATACCAGGAACGTCCATGACCACCTTACTGTGGAATTGTTCTAGGTATCCCTCTCAAACTTGTTATCCGTACCTAAAACTAAGGTATGCCCAGGATAACAGGTCCAAAAATAGTCCCCCAGTGGGACAAAAACGTCACAAACACAACAAGTATAAGAAATGAATGATGAGTCAAAACATACACATTTATTCAGAATCCAAGGTACTACATTATCTGGGACTATGTCTCTATTACAAGATGGAAAAAGAAAGGAAAAGAACATGAACATAAAAAAGCAAAAGAGCCGACTATGGCTCGACGGTACATAATTCCAAGAGACGGCTCCTCAGCAAGGCAGTCCCCCGTTCGAACCGCTGCTTAGCTCGGCGCTCGACCTCCTGAGATAACCGCTCCACATCATCCAAATACATGTGCGCCCGCCAGCCGTCTTCCATCTTCTTCAGGGCGAGCTCCAGGCAAGCAGAAGCTTGACTAACTCTGTCAGCCTCCTGGACAATCAGCCCCTTTTCGGTATGGGCAGCTTCGAACTCAGACTCCAGGAAAGCTAACTTCCTCTGAAGCTCAAGGATTTGCTCCCGCGTATCAACGACCCCACGAGAGGCAGTCGCTTCCCGAGCCGTAATATCTTCACTCTCGCAGCTCAACTGATCATATAGCTGAGACAGATCGCAAAGGTCCTTCAGTATGACCGACGTGGTCTTATCCCGAGCAGCCCTTATCTTCTCTACGACAGTTATGAGGAAACTACGCTCTTGATCTATGGCAGGAGGCAGATCAGCCTGTCGCAGCACCTAAAGCTGGGCCACCAGCTGATTAGCCTCCAGCAATTTTGCCTCCAGAAGCGCAGCTATCCCCGTCCCACCGGGAAGAGTCTAAGAATATCAATGTAACCTTGGGCGCATTGCCGGGCCAAGGCAAAAGAGGTCCCCCATTCCACAGCAGCCACGATCCCTCTCTTCAGGTGGCGATAGAAGCTGTCAACCACGTCCTGTGATGCTTCGTCCAGAACTTCCGTAGAGGACGACGTAAAAGGAAGTGTGGCTGGCAGTGTTAGAGGAGGCACGCTAGAACTTGCCACCAAGAAGACAAATTTCGAGCAGAAAGATGCGCGGATAGCAGCTAACTCCTCCTCCGCCACCCGAAGAGTCTGGACACTCGGCAAAGCAGAAAAGTCGATTCGCGGAGCCGCCTGAATAGAGGAGGACCCAGGGACTATTGTCCGCTGCCCCGGCTGTGCCGACATCTGACTTCCCGAGCCCAAGCCAGTAGGAGGCCCTTCGATATGAGTCAGAAGAGGAGGAGGCACGCTCCCCTCCGCCAGATCCCCTCCGACAGAACCCACCCTGACGATATCCGTCATCGGCACAAGAGGGGCAGGACCTGTATGTCCTGAGCAACCATCAATCAGTCTAACCCGAAGGATGTGATGATATAGCAGATAGGCCTTCTCACAAGTTAAGATTTGGCTTATCTTACTATGGGAGGAGCATGGAGACTGCGAATCGCTCACAACCGCCGGAGTCCCCTCACCAGCAACCTCCGAGTTAAATTCAACTGGTTCTTCTGCCCCAGCCGCCCCAGAGGGGGGTACGACTGGTTCAGCATCACCCTGCTGAAATTCAACTGCCTCAAGGATAGGTGCAGTAGAGCCCCCGTCACCATGGGTTGAGCCCTCAGCAACGTGGGACTCCTCGGCCGCCTCCGGTAGAACCCCAGAAAAAATAATAGCGGTACACATATCACTGACTAAAGTGGTCAGGGCCGGATCAACCTCAGCGGCCGGTACTCGAGAAACCGACTCCTCCGACGCCTACAAGAGCAAAGGAAAATGATTAAGCTAAAATACGAGGAAAAGAAGGAGAAGATAGTTATAATTCAAGTCACCTCAGAAATAGCGTCAATATCCTCGATATATAACCGACGGGATCTAAAAGCAGCCTATTTTATGGAATAAGTCATACCGATATCAGCCGACTCACTCATGCTTCGCTTACGCGAAGGACCAGGCACATCAGGTTGTTGATCCGCTGCCACTTCATCAAACGTAATGGGCGGTTGGTCCGTCGCCACCTTGTCTATAGGTGGGAGAGAATCATCGACACCTTGTTCGCCATCTTCTTCATCCGTGGTGGTGGACTTCGAATCCGCCACGGGAACCGCGTTTGCCCTCTGCTTCCTCGTTTTCGACCCCTGAGGCTTCTTTGCCAAGTCGGTACCAACAATAAAACTGGTACGTGGGTCAAAGTTAACAGGAAACCTGCTCGCAGTGACGTGGTAAAGAGCCGCTAAATACAAAATCTTCCCTTGCATCTCAGCGTCAGGGACTGAGAAACTAACACGGGTATAAAAAATATTATAGTAAAGCCAGGCCCTGATACCATCCAGAATGCTGCCTTCAAAGCCCAGGCAAGAGCTGGGACTCTCTAGGAACAGCTGGCTATACCCAAACTGGCGGGAAAACCGGCTGGGCAAGTAAGGTTCTAGGTAGATGGTATTGCGGTTGCGATATACTAAGTGCGAGGGACGGATGTTACGCAACCAAAGAAGCATCCTCTCAGGTAAGAGGAGAGGAGGCCCGGCACCGTCAACATGTACACTCCCCACCTCCTCAGCAGAAAAATAGGGAACAGACACGAAGAAATTATATCCATCCACCCTCGCTAGCGCCCTCCGACAGGCAGGCATAGAGTTGTATTCCCAGGACATCCGGCGGTACTGGAAGATAAAAGCATCGTTGTCAGTTACACCATCTTCTGGGCCAGGTCTCATCAAAGACCGGCAATGCATTAATAGCCACCCCATCAAATAATGGTAGGGCAACTCGATTCGCTCAAAGTTCATCGCCGTGTTGCGTGCAATAACCTTGGACGAAAAAGTACGGAGGCCATGGTGTATACTGCACACCATGGCCGAAAGAAGGGCCAGTCTGACCCCGAAGGCCAGTTTCACGGCAGGAAGGATGAAATTTTGGCTAATCCTCTCAATGGAGCCAACTCCTCCGAAGACCACGTAATTCCGTAGCCATACCATCAGGAACCCTGCCAGGATTGCCTTCTCCGACAGCGGCTGAGTATCCTGATAAAAATAATCAAAGGAATCAGTTTGACTCCCAAACGTGTCGCTCAAGGCCCTCGATTTCTTGGCAGTTAACACCAGATCCTGTACTTGCTCTCAGGTCAGAGGATTCCGGAAAGTAACCCGGCCTGAGGCACCTTGCTGAAAAATATGGGAGAGCCAAGCCATGGTATGCGGGAGGTTCCCCTCCGAGCTACTATCCTTCTTGGTCGTCTGCTGACAGTAACTGTGGTGACACAGTAACTCCTGATAGACATCAATGAAACCCGGATGTCGTTGCTCCAAATTTTAAACCCCCATAAATTATATTGATTTTTATAAATTAAAGTAATTTTGTTACGTATTTTATTAGTTATGGATTTAATTACTATTAAGTTATTAGTATAATTAAAGCATGTGTGTATATATACATTATTATATGTGTACATGTTAATATTTTTATTAAATTAAGTGTAAAATAAATTCTAGAATTTTTAGGAAATTGTTGGTAATTTTTAGGAGTTTATTGAATGCCTAATATACATATATATATTTATAGTTGAATATATATAATTAATTATATTTGTAAAAAAAAAAAAAAGAGGCAACACTGATGGTGGCCGTGACCCCCACCATCAGCAGTGGGCCCGACCCCCTAAAACCAAACTACCAAATTACTTAGCAACTCCACAGTTGCTATTTTTAGCAAAACCAAAACAACAATGGGATGTGGGACCCGACACCTACTCCTAATCCACCTCAGCGCCCCCTAATGAAATGCACGCAGCAGCAGCTGCAAAGCAGTAGGAAACCCGAGCCCCCCTTATACTAAACCTAATAGAAATAGCAAACAGCAGCGGCGCTATATAAACCTACCCACGCAAAACCGAAACCCTAACCCCCTCATCATCCAAAAACTCCTCGACCCCAAGCCGTCAACGTTCTTCCACATCCCCGCGCTCACAGTGGGCCGCCTACTCGCCGTCGACAATGTCGGGATCACTCGGAATCGACGGATAAACAGAGAATACTCTGTTTTTGAAGAACTCAGGTACCCGTCTTCAACTCCAAATATTTTTTATTCTACCCAACGAAAATTTGATCTATCGAATGCTGTGCGTAGACAACATAACCCCCCTCAAAACCCTTTTTGGTAGAATCGAGCAAAACCCCATATATCGCTCGGTATTCGAACCTAAACCTCCCAAAAAACTGTCGAAACAGAACAGTTTCAAGGCAGTCCCAAACCCCTATTTGGAAGCCAAATTCTTAGCGATCCTTCGACTGTTTTGTAAAACTAATTGAACATGTTTGAAGACAACATAACAACGATGGAAACGTAACTGGTAGATTAGTATTTCGATTTCTGTGTGTGTATTAATTCTATGTTAAACTTGTGAGAAAAACTGATTTCAAAATAATAAATTTCTGAAATTTTTGTCCGATACGACGTCGCCCCGACAAACCGGGCGACGTGGTCGCGCGCTATACGCATCGAAAGGTGCGTATGGACGTTACGGATGTGTGGGAACTGACGGAACTCAGTTTCGTCGCGTGTGTGCGACAAAATCAACGCGTATCCGTCGAGATACCCCCTTATCGGCGTTTTGCAAACTTGTCCATAACTTTGTGTACTGTCGTCGAATCGAGACGAAACTTGCGCCAACAGGTCTGGATCAAAATTCTGGTCCTGTACGCCAAGTTTGGTTCGATTCTAAGAAGGTCAAATCGGAACCTATTTTTGACGGGCCCGCGACCCACTCAAACGGACGATTTTGTACATGGCTCCTCGAAATCCAAAACTGGACATACCGTTGAGTTCCTCTCCTCAAACTGAAACCGTAGACATGTAGTTTGACGACTTTAGAGACCGTAGACTTCGGCACGTATTTCGGTACAAAGCGGGTCCAACGGCGGACATCGTTTTGACCCAAAATTATGATTTTGCCCCTGTTCCAGAATTTGACTTTTGGACAGGCGTTTCCTAGGTATATCTTCTTCACCGAGATTATTTTTGATGTTTGTTTCAGCGTTTGGAGTCATCTGTGATTTGTGAGTTTTGGTGCTGACACTTGCTACTTTTGGACTTGCCACTTTGCACCACCAGGCAAGATACCTTGCCACCCTACTCTATGATTATTATATTTTTATTTTCAGTTGTTATTTTCTGTATTGTTTTGTGATATTTTAACTGTGCGTCCAAGTCACACTTGGGTGCAAGCGACTATATCGGTCGTTCTTCTTGCTTTATTTATTCTCTTGCATTGACTTAGTCTAGTGACCATCCACTGATGTTGAGGTATTGGTATATCTCATACGGCCTTGACACTTATTGTATCATGTAATGTGAGTCACATGTAGGACACATTTCCGTGTAGTCGGCTGGCCACCGATACGTATGGAGCGTGCGACGATGGTGATTGTCGTGAAAGTGGTGGCGGTGGCTGATGGTGGTGGAGGAGATAGCGGTCCTGGTGGGGAAGGTGGCCGGAGATGGAGGAAGCTCGGGAAGGGGACTGGGGAGAGGGAGAAAGAGTGAGGAAGAGAGAGAGCTGAGAGAGAAAGAGGATTTGGGGGGGGGGCTCTCCAGGGAAGAGGAGAGAGGGGAGATTTTGGGAGAGAGAGGGAAAGGTGAGGGAGGAGAGAGGGAGTGGGTGAGAGAGAGAAAGAGAGAGGGATTAGGTAGATATTTGGGAAGGGTAGATTAGGAACAAGAAATTAATAATAATAATAATAATGAGGATAAAATTACCTCCAAGAAAATAATAAAAATTTCAAGAATACCCCAAAAATTAAAATCCTCTAAATACAATAATACGGTCAAATACGTACCTCAAAATAGGAATATTACACCAATGCTCCCGCAGTTTTCATGAATTTAATGAACAAGATCTTTCACCAATATTTGGACAAATTCGTAGTAGTTTTTATAGACGATATCTTGATTTACTCCAAGAGTCAAGAGGAGCACGAGCAGCATCTACGGATCATTTTTGGAACATTGAGGAATGAGCAAATTTCGCGAAGCTTAGCAAGTGTGATTTCTTTCTCAAGGAGGTATCATTCCTTGGTCATATTGTTACGGGCGATGGTATATCGGTGGATCCAGAGAAGATCACAGCAGTCAAATCATGGCCCGCCCCCACAACAGCTTTTGAAGTGAGAAGTTTTCTCGGACTTGCGGGTTACTACCGACGGTTCGTGTAACACCCATATTCTGAATACGTATTTTGTCAAGCTTGCATGTATTTCAGACCTATATTTATTTTCTTGGATTTTGGCATGTACTTGTAATTGGCTTGACTTGCAGATTTTGGTTCTCGTAATTGGGTTTTACCTGGCTTGGTTTATTTTATGGCGGAGGATTGGTTTGATTTGGTTTGGTTTGGTTTAAAATGCATTGGAACACCTTAGCCTATGCTCCACCCTCAACACAACACACCCACCTCCATTAAATCCCATCTAACTTTTCTCTCTCCTCTTTATTTTTCATTTACTTCTCCATCTCCTTCTTCTTCCTTCCTCTACACAACTCACCAACACCCATAGGCAAGTGCACCTTGCCACCACATGAGAACCATATTTTATTTGTTCATTAGCTAGATTAGGCCATGGTGATCAACATTAGAACTTGACATTTTGTGATTTGGAGTCTCCATTGTTCTAGATCACGGTTTTAACTATTTTCGGAATTACATGGTTTTGATCTATTTTGGTTGGATTTTTGTGGGTTTTGATGCTTCTATGTGGAAGAGAATTCAATTTTACTCAAGTTAGAACTTTGAAAATCTAGATTTGGCTTTGATTTGACAAAGATATGAAAAATTGAATTCTTGGTGTTCTTGGTGTTCTTCTCGGCCTGGAGTAGCAGCCTGTAGCCTGCGCTCTTTAGCGCAGTGCTGGACTGCGCAGTCCCTCTCGGCCTGCGCTCTTTAGCGCAGTGCCGACCGCACAGCTTGTCCTATGGTGAACTGCGCTCAGTCCCATGCGCCAACCATTCCTGCACACTTCACCCTGCGTAATTCACTCCTGCGCAGTCTGCTCATGCGCAATCCACCCCTGCGTAATTTACTCCTGCGCAGTCTGCTCATGCGCAATTCACCCCTGCGTAGTTCACTCCTGCACAGTCTGTTCATGCGCAATCTGACCCATGCGCCATCTGCCCCTGCGCCCTGTGCCCCTGCGCACTTGGCACCCTGCGCAGTTGGCACCTGCGCAATCCAACCCCCTGACCCCTTGCGCAAACTATTGGCTCTTGGAGTTTTGGTTTTATTTCTCTAAGCTTGGCTCTTCTATAGCCCTGTATATTGATATTTTATTAGATATTTTACGCCTTTTGTCATGAACTAGATTTTACTTAATATATTTGGAATGACTATTGTACATGGCATGGTATGATAAAGAACTAGCATAATACGACAGTGACCCGTAGTGGTGCACTCCTGACATGACCAACCTGACATGATAGTGGCCCGTCGTGGCGCACTCCTGACAAGTACCCTGACATGATTTATCTTGATAACTTGATAGTGGCCCGTGGTGGCGCACTCCTGACTTGACTTGACTTGTAACTTGTAACTTGACTCGTATAATCAACTTGACATCGTGGCTGTTCCTGCTTGCTTGCTTGTGCAATCCACTTGTCTTGTCTTGCATCATGTCTAGGATGTGACTCCCTGGTTCCCACGGTCAGGGATTCATACTGAATATGGATTAGGCTAATGACTAGATCAAACTATAGTTCATGGAGAATTTCCAGTCACCGGCAATCTCGTTATCTGGGCGCCCTTAATTGGACTTGTAGCTTGCCGACGAGTAGAGCATATTTCCAGCGCACTATCATGTGTTGCACCCTCTAAGTCACCTAAGGGTATATCGTCTCCGGGGCGATGTACCCAACCATACTCTCAACCCACGAAAGGATAACTAGATGGTCTGCAGGGCTTGAAACTGGGAAATTCTCATTGCATCTTGATAGTAATTAGGCTTGTGATAACCCTAGTTAGTTAAGTAGTAAGCCGTAGTAATTGCTTGGCCGCTTGTGAATGAATTATGTCTAGCCCTGTCTAAGTCTTGTCTAGTCCCTGTACCCTGGTACTCCTGAACATGCTTGTTTTTACTTATCTCTAACAATAAATGGGTAGAGACAGAGTGCTGTTCAGGCGAATGGTTACAACCTCGGTCCTTGTCTAGTTTAAGGGTTGTAACCTAGCTCCCGGAATGGTCCCACGTTACTAGTCATTTATTGTCCTGTTGTACTCTTTATTTACTTGTACCTTCTTCCATTTCTTTTCTTATGTTCTGATATGCTGGCTTTTGTTCTTATTTCGTGGCCTCTATTGTGGCACTTGCTCTTTCTGGGGTTTGACCCAGCTGGTTTTGTGTGGCCAGATTTCGGAGAAGCTCCCGAGGATCTACCGAACCTCCAGCCCGATGGTGGCGACTAGAAGAAACCCGGGCTACGAATAGGTTTTCTATTTTGTTTTGCTCACTCTATTATAAAGTTATTCTTTTGAGGCGTTTAGCCGACGAGCACCTGTTAGCTCGATGCACTTTACTTACTGTCTGCCTACGGGCTGTAAACATGATTAACAAATCCTAGGGTTGATCATGTATGACTTAACTCTTGCTAGTCCCAGCATTTTGTACGACTAGCTTCATGATCAGCTGATATATAATATTTGGGACGCCTTTTATTGTATATTTGGTGGTCAAACATCTTGTGATTATATTACTTGCTTGTGATTGAGACAATAGGCTTGACCATAAGAGACCGTTGGCTTGTAGTAAACCCTCATATCTAGACAGCCGTGACCGTATAGTTGAGATGTATTCTATTTTAATATACGTAGCTGGCTATGTACGCCTCCGCTCTCCAGTATTCTGGTTCTGGGACGTGACATGGTTTAAGTGGTGGCCCATGCAGGTCTTGTCAATCAAGAAATGTGAGGGTTTACCGATAGATGTCTCAATCATTACTCGTTCTTGTTCTCCGTTCATATCCTCTGAATCTCTGGAATCTTGCCTTGATCACATGCTTGTATCGTTGATCTGTTCTGGTCCTTCCTTATTGTTTCCTTGTGTCGTCTTCTTCAGCGGCACTGTACCTGACCCCGCCGATCAGCAAGGTGGAGCACCTCCCGTGGACCAGCAACCAGGAGATCAAGCCCAACACTCCGGAGTAGCCTCCAAAGTTGTGCCTACTGGAGAAGAGCTCCCAGTTCAGCCCGTTCAGCCTGTCGAGCCGGATGATGGCACCTTGGTAGGTCTCATCAGAGCCTTGATAACTTCTCAAGATCGTAGAGGAGACGCCTTACACCAGACTGTGGCAGATGCTTTAACCAGAGGCGGTCATCCATGAAACAGTGCGGCCAACAGCTTCAAGTGCTTAAACCTCCATTCTTCGACGGCAGCGAAGATGCGATTGCCACGGACGCTTGGCTTCAGGATACCGAGGTGGTTCTGGAAGCAGCCAGGACCCCTGAGAATGAGAAGGTGGCGGGGGTACGTCTGCAGTTGCTGGACTTAGCTCGCAGTTGGTGGGCGACGCAGGCCATGGGATTAATGGTACCCATTACTTGGGCAGTGTTTAGAGAAAAATTCCAGACGAAGTATTTCGATGCTGTGGCTCGGTACGACCTGCAGACCAGATTTACCAACTTGAAGTAAGGAGGCAGAACAGTCGACAGTTATGCATCTGAGTTTTCTAGGCTCAGTAGGTTTGCCTCCACCTTGGTGGCGACCGAGTTTGATAGGGCCCAGCGGTTCCAGCAGGGCCTGCATTTGGAGATCTTGTTGGCAGTCGAGCAGTTCGAGCACCAGACGTTCGATGCAGTATTGAGGGCAACTAGGAGGCATGAGTACACCTCCTAGCGGATCGTGGATAGGACCGGAGACAGGAAGCGGTCCCACAGTCAGATGCACCAATCATCAGCTCCAGCCCCAGCAGCTAGAAGTTTGACCATTGGAACTCCGAGGCGGGCGACCTCAGTAACGTCGGTTCAGCATTCGACCCCGCCGTACCCGCAGCAGCAGAAGCAGAAGCAGACTTCCGCAATGGGATGTTCACATTACGGGAAGCCAGGCCATGTAGTGGCAGATTGTCGTAGGGCGCAAGGATTGTGCCTTGCTTGTGGAGCGACAGATCACAAGATAGGAGCCTGCCCGAATAGGGGTAGTTCTTCCTCTTCCAACCTAACCAGTCCATCAGTTAGAGGACCAGTACCCATGCAGCAGCAGCAGCAGTACCCAAGGCTATTGTTGCCTCAGGCCTAGGCATTCCAGCAGCAGTATGCCCAGGCTCCAGTGCATAGCAGGCAGAGAGGTTTCCAGCAGAGGGGACCCGCAGCTAGAGGTCAGGCCATGATGATGGCTATGGAAGAAGAAGTTACACCAGGTGAGGTAGTGGCAGGTACTATTCTTGTCAACTCCTTTCCAGCTTCAGTATTAATTGATTCTGGTGCATCGTATTCATTCATGTCTGTACGATTCGCGACACGGATAGGATTAGAGCCCGAGTCATTATCAGTGAGGCTCAATATACTTACTGGTAATGGTCTTGTGGGAGTAGATCGAGTGTTTTCCTCGTGTCAGATCGTAGTTAGCGGTAGAGAGTTCCCCGCTAGATTCATAGAGTTCCCTATGGCAGACTATGATGTAGTCTTAGGCATGGATTGGTTGAGGAACCAGTATGCTAGGATAGACTGCCATGTTGGCAGGGTTATCTTTAGTATTCCAGGCAAGCCAGAGTTTTCCTTTTCCAGAGGCGCGGTGGAGCCATCTTCTCCAGTATTGCGGATGGCAGTAGCAGCAGTGCAGTTGCCCCGGATAGTTGAAGAGTTTCAACATGTCTTCCCAGAGGAACTTCCAGGGATGCCGCCAGAGAGGGAGATCGAGTTCACTATAGACTTGATCCCCGGAATAGCACCAGTATCAGAGAGAGTCTACCGAATGGCGCCTTCAGAGTTGGAGATTTTGTATAAGATGATTGAAGAACTCAGGACCAAGGGATTCATTCGTGCAAGTGGATCGCCTTGGGGAGCCCCGATGCTTCTTGTGAAAAAGAAGGATGGTACATCCAGGTTATGTGTAGATTATCGTACCTTGAACTCAGTGACAATCAAGAACCGATACCCTCTCCCGAGGATAGATGACTTGTTTGATCAACTCAGAGGGGCTTCAGTGTTCTCGAAGATAGACTTGCGGTCAGGATACCACCAGATCAAAGTCAGAGAGCAGGACATCCCGAAGACAGTATTTCGATCGAGGTATGGACATTGGGAGTTCCTTGTTATGCCCTTTGGAGCAACCAATGTGCCAGCAGTATTCATGGACCTCATGAATCGCATTTTTATGCCTTACTTGGATCAGTTCATGATCGTGTTCCTAGATGATATCTTGGTCTACAGCAAGAGCGAAGCAGAGCACGAGCAGCATCTCAGAATCGTCCTTCAGATGCTTAGAGAGCACCAGTTGTACGCCAAGTTCAGTAAATGCGAGTTCTGGCTCGATCGCATTTCGTTCTTGGGTCACATCATTACTCGAGGAGGAGTGGAAGTGGATCTCCAAAAGATTGTGGCTATCGAGACTTGGCCAGCACCTAGTTTAGTGGCAGAGGTTCGCAGCTTCCTTGGATTGGCCGGCTACTACCGGCGATTCGTTTCAGATTTTGCAAGGTTTTCAGCGCCGTTGACCCAGTTGACTCGTAAGGATGTGCCGTTTGTTTGGACAACAGAGTGTCAGAAATTATTTGAGAAGTTGAAGCGAGGTTTGATAACGGCTCCCATTCTCACACTTCCAGATGGGACCGGAGGATTCACAGTTTATTCCGAAGCTTCAGGCAGAGGATTGGGATGTATCTTAATACAGCATGGGAAGGTAATATCTTATGCATCACGTCAACTTCGTGATCATGAGAAGAATTACCCGACCAACGACTTGGAGCTAGCAGCAGTAGTGTTTGCACTTAAGTTGTGGAGGCACTACTTGTACGGAGATAGAGTGGAGATATTTACTGATCACAAGAGCCTGAAGTATGTTTTCACCCAGAAGGACCTTAATATGCGGCAGAGAAGATGGCTTGAGCTATTGGTGGACTACGATGTGGATTTGCAGTATCATCCGGGGAAGGCCAACGTTGTAGCAGATGCGTTGAGCCGGAGAGCCGGAGTTTATTTCTTGACGACACAACCAGAGTTATTGGCAGATTTTTAGAAGATGGGAATTGAAGTGGTTCTTCCTACCAATGCGGCATTGATGGCCAGTCTACAGGTTCAGTCCAGCATAGTTGAGAGGATCCGAGTGGCGCAGTCTACAGATTCCAAGCTTCAGCGGCTCAGAGCAGAGTATGAGGCAGGAAGAAGGCCAGAGTTATGCATTCATGAAGATGGTACACTTTGACACGGCTCTCGTCTTTGTGTACCCAGTAGAGATATCAGACAGGAAGTCATGGCAGAAGCTCACAGTTCGCAGTATTCTATTCATCCCGGTGGCACGAAGATGTACTGTGATATCCGTCAGCACTTCTGGTGGAATGGCATAAAGAGGGAGATAGCCCGGTTTGTCTCTCGGTATTTGGTTTGCCAGTAGGTTAAAGCTGAACATCAGAGGCCCGCTGGACTTCTTCAGCCCTTGCCGATTCCAGAATGGAAGTGGGAGCATGTGACCATAGATTTTGTGACTGGATTGCCTAGATCCCCGGCCGGTCGAGATGCTATTTGGGTTATAGTAGACAGGCTCACGAAGGTGGCTCATTTTCTCCTGTTCAGAGTTAGTCTACGGCTCAGTTGGCAGAGATGTATCTCAGGCAGATTGTCAGGCTTCACGGTGTGCCCGTCAGTATCACTTCGAACCGAGATTCAAGGTTTACGTCGTACTTTTAGCGCAGTCTGTAAGAGAGTTTGGGAACTCGTCTCCAGTTCAGTTTAGCTTATCATCTGCAGACAGATGGCCAGTCAGAGCGCACAATCCAGACTCTTGAAGACATGCTGAGATCTTGTACGCTCGACTTCGGTGGTTCGTGGGAAGATCACCTGCATCTTGTGGAATTCTCGTACAACAATAGTTTCCAGGCCAGTATTCAGATGGCACCATTCGAGGCTCTATATGGTAGGAAGTGCAGATCCCCGCTAGCATGGGATGATGTTGAAGAGAGGCAGATGCTCGGTCCAGAAATGATTGCCCAGACAGTTGAAGTGGTCAGAAGGATCAGAGATCGTCTTCGAGTTGCCCAAGATCGCCAGCGACATTGGGCCGATGCTCATCGACGTCCCTTGGAGTTTGCTATCGGCGACCATGTATTCCTTAGGATCTCGTCTAACCGCGGCGTCATTCATTTTGGCGTGCGAGGAAAGCTTAGTCCTAGGTATATAGGGCCGTTCGATATCCTGGAGCGAGTAGGAGATGTATCCTATCGTCTTGCTCTTCCGCCGTCGCTAAGTGAGGTGCATGATGTATTCCATGTGTCCCAATTACGACGGTATATCCCGGACCCGAGCCATATCCTAGACCATTCAGAATTGGTTGTTGGTACCAACCTTTCGTATGAGGAGAGGCCCGTGTCTATATTGGACCGGAGAGAGAAGATACTCAAGAACAAGACTATTAGTTTAGTCCGGGTTGCTTGGGGTCATCACTCTCTAGGTGAGTCAACGTGGGAGCGTGAGGACGACATCCGATCGCGATATCCCTACCTGTTTGACTCATAAGGTATAATGTCTTCCTTATGCCTTATGCCTTCCGTCCTTGCTTGCATGCGTGATTGTTTGATTGACTGCTTAGTATAGCTTGCATGTGAATAGTATAACTTGTCCTTGTCTCTCTAGCTCCTTGATTAAATTCCGAGGACAAAATTCTTTTAAGGTGGGTAGAGTTGTAACACCCATATTCTGAATACGTATTTTGTCAAGCTTGCATGTATTTCAGACCTGTATTTATTTTCTTGGATTTTGGCATGTACTTGTAATTGGCTTGACTTGCCGATTTTGGTTCTCGTAATTGGGTTTTACCTGGCTTAGTTTATTTTGTGGAGGAGAAATGGTTTGATTTGGTTTGGTTTGGTTTAAAATGCATTGGAACACCTTAGCCTATGCTCCACCCTCAACACAACACACCCACCTCCATTAAATCCTACCTAACTTTTCTCTCTCTTCTTTATTTTTTATTTACTTCTCCATCTCCTTCTTCTTCCTTCCTCTACACAACTCACCAACACCCATAGGCAAGTGCACCTTGCCACAACATGAGAACCACATTTTATTTGTTCATTAGCTAGATTAGGCCATGGTGATCAATATTAGAACTTGACATTTTGTGATTTGGAGTCTCCATTGTTCTAGATCTATGTTTTAACCATTTTCGGAATTACATGGTTTTGATCTATTTTGGTTGGATTTTTGTGGATTTTGATGCTTCCATGTGGAAGAGAATTCAATTTTACTCAAGTTAGAACTTTGAAGATCGAGATTTGGCTTTGATTTGACAAAGATATAAAAAATTGAATTCTTGGTGTTCTTGGTGTTCTTCTCGGCCTGGAGTAGCAGCCTGCAGCCTGCGCTCTTTAGCGCAGTGCTGGACTGCGCAGCCCCTCTCGGCCTGCGCTCTTTAGCGCAGTGCCGACCGCGCAGCTTGCCCTATGGTGAACTGCGCTCAGCCCCATGCGTCAACCATTCCTGCGCACTTCACCCTGCACAATTCACTCCTTCGCAGTCTGCTCATGCGCAATCCACCCCTGTGTAATTTACTCCTGCGCAGTCTGCTCATGCGCAATCCACCCCTGCGTAGTTCACTCCTGTGCAGTCTGTTCATGCACAATCTGACCCATGCGCCATCTGCCCCTACGCCCTATGCCCCTGCATACTTGGCACCCTGCACAGCTGGCACCTGCGCAATCCAACCCCCTGACCCCTTGCGCAAACCATTGGCTCTTGGAGTTTTGGTTTTATTTCTCTAAGCTTGGCTCTTCTATAGCCCTGTATATTGATATTTTATTAGATATTTTACGCCCATTTTATATCCTTACGCCTTTTGTCATGAACTAGATTTTACTTAATATGTTTGGAATGACTATTGTACATGGCATGGTATGACAAGGAACTAGCATAATACGACAGTGACCCGTAGTGGTGCACTCCTGACATGACCAACCTGACATGATAGTGGCCCATCGTGGCGCACTCCTGACAAGTACCCTGACATGATTTATCTTGATAACTTGATAGTGGCCCGTGGCGGCGCACTCCTGACTTGACTTGACTTGTAACTTGTAACTTGACTCGTATAATCAACTTGACATCGTGGGTGTTCCTGCTTGCTTGCTTGTGCAATCCACTTGTCTTGTCTTGCATCATGTCTAGGATGTGACTCCCTGGTTCCCACGGTCAGGGATTCATACTGAATATGGATTAGGCTAATGACTAGATCAAACTATAGTTCATGGAGAATTTCCAGTCACCGACAATCTCATTATCTGGGCGCTCTTAATTGGACTTGTAGCTTGCCGACGAGTAGAGCACATTTCCAGCACACTGTCATGTGTTGCACCCTCTAAGTCACCTAAGGGTATATCGTCTCCGGGGCGATGTACCCAACCATACTCTCAACCCACGGAAGGATAACTAGATGGTCTGCAGGACTTGGGACTGGGAAATTCTCATTGCATCTTGATAGTAATTAGGCTTGTGATAACCCTAGTTAGTTAAGTAGTAAGCCATAGTAATTGCTTGGCCGCTTGTGAATGAATTATGTCTAGCCCTGTCTAAGTCTTGTCTAGTCCCTGTACCCTGGTACTCCTGAACATGCTTGTTTTTACTTATCTCTAACAATAAATGGGTAGAAACAGAGTGCTGTTCAGGCGAATGGTTACAACCTCGGTCCTTGTCTGCTTTAAGGGTTGTAACCTGGCTCCAGGAATAGTCCCACGTCACTAGTCGTTTATTGTCCTGTTGCACTCTTTATTTACTTGTACCTTCTTCCATTTCTTTTCTTATGTTCTGATATGCTGGCTTTTGTTCTTATTTCGTGGCCTCCTTTGTGGCACTTGCTCTTTCTGGGGTTTGACCCAGCTGGTTTTGTGTGGCCAGATTTCGGAGAAGCTCCCGAGGATCTACCGAACCTCCAGCCTGATGGTGGCGACTAGAAGGAACCCGAGCTACGAGTGGGTTTTCTATTTTGTTTTGCTCACTCTATTGTAAAGTTATTCTTTTGAGGCGTTTAGCCGACGAGCACCTGTTAGCTCGATGCACTTTACTTACTGTCTGTCTACGGGCTGTAAACATGATTAACAAATCCTAGGGTTGATCATGTATGACTTAACTCTTGCTAGTCCCAGCATTTTGTACGACTAGCTTCATGATCAGCTGATATGTAATATTTGGGACGCCTTTTATTGTATATTTGGTGGTCAAACATCTTGTGATTATATTACTTGCTTGTGATTGAGACAATAGGCTTGACCATAAGAGACCGTTGGCTTGTAGTAAACCCTCATATCTAGACAGCCGTGACCGTATAGTTGAGATGTATTCTATTTCAATATACGTAGCTGGCTATGTACGCCCCCGCTCTCCAGTATTCTGGTTCTGGGGCGTGACAGTTCGTAGAAGATTTCTCTCGAATAGCGGGGCCTATGACTCGATTGACTTGCAAGGATCAGGAGTTTGTATGGACAGAAGAGTGTCAAGCCGCTTTTGACGAGTTGAAGAAGCGGTTGACCACAGCACCGATCTTGACACTATCGTCGGGCCCAGGAGGATTTGTGATCTACAGCGACGCATCCGGGAAGGGATTAGGATGTGTATTGATGCAGCACGGTCGGATAGTAGCATATGCATCTCGACAGTTGAGAGTGCATGAGAAGAATTATCCGACCCACGATCTAGAGCTCGCAGCGGTTATCTTTGCTTTGAAGCTATGGAGACACTACTTGTATGGCGAGAAGGTTGATATCTACACTGATCATAAGAGCCTCAAGTACGTGTTCACACAAAAGGAGTTGAATATGCGACAACGACGTTGGTTGGAGTTGATGAAGGATTATGAGATTGAGCTACATTATCATCCGGGTAAGGCTAATATCGTGGCAGACGCATTAAGCCGTAAGCCCATGGCACACTTTTTGACCACGCAGAAGGAGTTGATTAGAGACTTGGAGCAGCTTGGTATTGAGGTAGTATTGCCGGGAGAAGATGGCGTATTAGCCAACCTTCAAGTGCAATCATCATTGGTAGAGCGCATCAAGGCAGCATTGCCTAATGATGCTAGATTTCAACGGCTGAAGGAGAGGACTGAAGTAGGAGAGCAGACAGGATTGAGGACCCACACCAATGGGACATTGCGATGTGGTGATCGCATTTATGTTCCCAATGGAGAACTACGACAGGAGCTGATGGCAGAGGCTCACAGTTCGACTTACTCTATTCATCCCGGAGGAACCAAGATGTATCGCAATTTACGACAGTATTATTGGTGGCACGGGATGAAGCGGGAGATAGCTCGTTTTGTTGCCAAGTGCTTGGTATGTCAACAAGTTAAGACGGAGCACCAGAGGACGGCCGGATTATTGCAGTCGCTACCCATTCCCGAGTGGAAGTGGGAGCACATTACTATGGATTTCGTCACGGGTTTTCCTCGGAGTCCTAGAGGACGTGATGCAGTATGGGTGATTGTGGATAGACTTACAAAGTCAGCCCATTTCTTGCCTTTTAGAGTGGGCCAGTCGACAGAGGTATTGGCGGAGATGTATATGGAGCAGATTGTGAGGTTGCACGGTGTGCCTGTTAGTATTGTGTCGGACCGTGACTTGAGATTCACCTCGCACTTTTGGAGGAGCATGCAAGAGAGTTTAGGCACCCGATTGAAGTTTAGCACATCGTATCATCCGCAAACAGACGGCCAGTCGGAGCGTACCATTCAGACGCTAGAGGATATGTTGAGAGCATGTATGCTTGATTTTGGCGGTTCATGGGAGGACCATCTTCATCTTGTGGAGTTTTTCTACAACAATAGCTATCAAGCGAGCATTCAAATGGCTCCGTTTGAAGCATTGTATGGTAGGAAGTGTCGATCTCCTGTTTGTTGGAGCGACATAGGGGAGCGACAACTATTGGGACCCGAGTTGGTCTTGAGGACAGTGGAGACAGTGAAGAAGATTCAGAACCACCTGCGAGCAGCGCAGGATCATCAGAAACAGTGGGCAGATAATCGTCGTCGACCCTTGGAGTTCAAAGAGGGTGACCATGTGTTCTTGAAGATATCCCCCACTAGAGGCACGATTCGATTCGGAGGACGTGGCAAGTTGAGTCCAAGGTACATCGGCCCTTTCGATGTCTTGGAACGTGTTGGAGAGGTTGCCTACAGATTGGCATTGCCACCGTCACTAGAGGGAGTATATGACGTATTCCATGTATCTCAGCTGAGGAGGTACGTGGCGGACAGCAATCATGTGCTTGATCACTCCGAGATCACAGTTGGACCGAGCTTGTCGTACGAAGAGCAACCAGTAGGTATCCTCGATCGCCGAGTAAAGGTGTTGCGGAACCAATCTATTCCATTGGTTCGCGTGGCATGGAAGCACCACTCGCCAGGGGAGTCTACTTGGGAGCGCGAGGACGACATCCGAAATCGCTACCCGCATTTGTTCGAAGGCGAAGGTTTGTCTTGCATATTAAGTACCATTATATTCCTTGCATTGCATTGGACCCCCGACATTAGTTTAATTTCGAGGACGAAATTTTCTTTAAGTTGGATAGGATGTAAACCCCCATAAATTATATTGCTTTTTATAAATTAAAGTAATTTTGTTACGTATTTTATTAGTTATGGATTTAATTACTATTAAGTTATTAGTATAATTAAAGAATGTGTGTATATATATATTATTATATGTGTACATGTTAATATTTCTATTAAATTAGGTGTAAAATAAATTCTAGAATTTTTAGGAAATTGTTGGTAATTTTTAGGAGTTTATTGAATGCTTAATATATATATATATATATATATATATATATTTTTATAGTTGAATATATATAATTAATTGTATTTGTAAAAAAAAAAAAAGAGGCAACACTGATGGTGGCCGTGACCCCCACCATCAGCAGTGGGCCCGACCCCCTAAAACCAAACTACCAAATTACTTAGCAACTCCACAGTTGCTATTTTTAGCAAAACCAAAACAACAATGGGATGTGGGACCCGACACCTACTCCTAATCTACCTCAGCGCCCCCTAATGAAATGCACGCAGCAGCAGCTGCAAAGCAGTAGGAAACCCGAGCCCCCCTTATACTAAACCTAATAGAAATAGCAAACAGCAGCGGCTATATAAACCTACCCACGCAAAACCGAAACCCTAACCCCCTCATCATCCAAAAACTCCTCGACCCCATGCCGTCAACATTCCTTCACATCCCCGCGCTCACAGTCGGCCGCCTACTCGCCGTCGACAACGTCGGGATCACTCGGAATCGACGGATAAACAGAGAATACTCTGTTTTCGAAGAACTCAGGTACCCGTCTTCAACTCCAAATATTTTTGATTCTACCCAACGAAAATTCGATCTATCGAATGCTGTGCGTAGACAACATAACCCCCCTCAAAACCCTTTTTGGTAGAATCGAGCGAAACTCCATATATCGCTCGGTATTCGAACCTAAACTTCCCGAAAAACTGTCGAAATAGAACAGTTTCAGGGCAGTCCCAAACCCCTATTTGGAAGCCAAATTCTTGGCGATCCTTCGACTGTTTTGTAAAACTAATTGAACACGTTTGAATACAACATAACCATGTTGGAAACGTAACTAGTAGATTAGTATTTCGATTTCTATGTGTGTATTAATTCCATGTTAAACTTGTGAGAAAAACTGATTTCAAAATAATAAATTTCTGAAATTTTTGTCCGATACGACGTCGCCCCGACAAACCGGGCGACGTGGTCGCGCGCTATATGCATCGAAAGGCGCGTATGGACATTGCGGACGTGTGGGAACTGACGGAACTCAGTTTCGTCGCGTGTGTGCGATGAAATCAACGCGTATCCGTCGAAATACCTACGTATCGGCGTTTTGCAAACTTGTCCATAACTTTGTGTATAGTCGTCGAATCGAGACGAAACTTGCGTCAACAGGTCCGGAATGAAATTCTGGTCCTGTATGCCAAGTTTGGTTCGATTCTGAGAAGGTCAAATCGGAACCCATTTTTGGCGGGCCCGCGACCCACTCAAACGGGCGATTTTGTACACGGCTCCTCGGAATCCAAAACTGGACATACCGTTGGGTTTCTCTCCTCAAAATGAAACCATAGACATGTAGTTTGACGACTTTAGAGACCGTAGACTTCGGCACGCGTTTCGGTGTAAAGCGGGTCCAACGGCGGACATCATTTTGACCCGAAATTATGATTTTGCCCCTGTTCCAGAATTTAACTTTTGGACAGGCGTTTCCTAGGTATATCTTCTTCACTGAGATCATTTTTGATGTTTGTTTCAGCGTTTGGAGTCATCTGTGATTTGTGAGTTTTGGTGCTAACACTTGCTACTTTTGGACTTGCCACTTTGCACCACCAGGCAAGATACCTTGCCACCCTACTCTGTGATTATTATATTCTTATTTTCAGTTGTTATTTTTTGTATTGTTTTGTGATATTTTAACTGTGCGTCCAAGTCACACTTGGGTGCAAGCGACTATATCGGTCGTTCTTCTTGCTTTATTTATTCTCTTGCATTGACTTAGTCTAGTGACCACCCACTAATGTTGAGGTATTGGTATATCTCATACGGCCTTGACACTTGTTGTATCACGTGATGTGAGTCACATATAGGACACGTTTCCGCGTAGTCGGCTGGCCACCGATACGTATGGAGCGTGCGACGGATAGGAGTAACTGCTAATAGTATTGCATGTTAGAAGACTTGGCGGTTACTAGAGGTTCATATCAGTCATGGAGATGATGATACTAGGCATTGGGTGGGGAGAACAATACCTGACGTATGGGCTTCTTTACACTTCCATGATTACCTGTGCGCTCCGCCGGAGACGCAGGCTCCAGGTGCCCTCTGACGTTATCCAGAGCGTTATGGACGTAGCCCCTTGCACATGGTGCCCTCTGACGCATCCCGAGTGTTATGGACGTAGGCCCCTGGTGCCCTATATGGGAACTATGTCGATCCTATTTTCAGTCAGGGCTCATGCGTCGAAGGATTGTATCTCAACTGCATGTTCACAGTAGAATGGTCAGGAACCCGATTGCATGCATACCTTTTTCTTCTATTATCACAGTTTATTATGGCATGGTGTTTTCTTGTATCTTGCTATGTCCCCTGAGGACCTGGTTATCTCTTCAGGTTTAGACGAGTTTCCACAGGAGTACGGAGCGGCATTGGAGCTATCCTACATTGATGATGAGGCAGTGCCTTACGATTCCTAGTCTATTTCTTATCTGAGACATTTGTAGACATTATTTTACATCTCTTTTTCTTTCTATCTTTGCGGAGGTCGGACTTCGATCTTGTGAGACTATTTTTCATAGCTGTTTGGAGTAAGTATGTTCACCCGGCTATCTTTTGATACTCTTATTTATTTATTTGGACTTCATTATCTTCTGTGTTGAGCTGTGATGAGATTAGATATGTTATTCTGGCCTGTGATTATTTATTTACAGCTTATGTGCCTATATGAGGATTCCATATATTGGAGTATTCTTTATATATGTGCAGCTGGCATGTTCACGTACTTGGTCCTATGTATTATGGGACTGGGGCGTTACACAAATCTTCGAACTCCTCGTTCGTTGGAGTATATACTTCAAACACTTTATTGCCCCAGGGCAGCCTAGAGACTACGTGCATCTCATGAAGAGCAAGACCAATCTCCCCTCCAGGCGTGAAGAAAGTCCCCGTCCGCCGGTTATACATCTCCAAGAGAGCCATAAACAACTCCTTATTGATGGGCAGTCCGTGACATGTGCCCTGAATGGCATAGTAGAGACCAACCTCACGCAGAAAAGTCCCATATTCTCACAGAATCTACCCGATCAAATTGGCCCATGAAGGGATGGTGCGTATCCAGTTCAAAAGCGAGAGCCGGCCAACGGGATAAGACCCTTTTCGAGCAAGTTGATTCAGGAAAGTGTCGGCTTGAGAGAATGAGAAATTGGGACCTTGCGCATTTAAAAAGGCACCCGGGGCTAGCCCCATCATGTGGCAGCTGACCGGTTCCCTGCCCGCGTATGCTAATCTAATATGCTTATTGTAGTGGATGTTATCCACGATCATGCCCTACCGGCTCGGGGTCAAGGATTCCTGCATCCTCCTATCTACCGGTACCATATTGAACCACGCCAATGGAAAATGACGTTCCATCTGGGGGATGTGGATCGCCCTCCCTACAGAAATAAAATTCCAATTCTCAGATATATCCAATACCCGGGAGTTCTTCACAGTCAGAGCGTCCCCGAAGAAGAACGCCGGCTTCAGGTACTTTCCTTCCAATTTCTCTGAGTTCAGCATGGCACAGAGAAAGCGAGAGGGCTGGTTCTTGATAAGATTCAGCCTCTCCTCAGGCTCGTTCTGAGGTAGTTGCTCCACCACCTGCCGGACTATATGGTCAAGCCGAACTCCGATGGCAAATTGGGCCTGACCCACCAGAAGTTCCCTCGCTGCATTAACCGACAGATTCACTGAAAATAGACAAAATGAACAAGTTAAAAGAGGGGCTTTGGCTTATGCGGCCTAACCTACAAATGCGGTTCTATTGTTAAAACATGAGCTTATGTGGCATTAATTAGTGTAAGCTTATGCGGCTCTGTTCCGCATACGCTTATGCAATTATGCTTAACGAGGCGTTATGCGGCTCAAAACGGAAGAGCGTTATGCGGCTCAATTCAGAGGAGCTTATGCGGTTCGGTTTTCGCATAGGCCTATGCAGATAAATCCAGAGGGGGCTCCATGCGGTTTGGTTCAAAAGAGTCCATGCGGCTCTGATCGACAGGTCATTATGCAGTTCAGTTTACGAAGTATTCATGCGGCCCACTAAGACAACTCCCATGCGGCTCGGACATGGGGTATACCCCCATGCGGCTCGGTTATGGGACATGTATGCGGCCCATACAATTTGAAAAGTTTGCATTAAAGGCTTGTGCATAAAGCATGCAACAGAGCCGACTTTGTTAGGGTTTCGAAGCATATGAATTTCCCAAATCCTTACCCATAACGGCGGGATGAACGTCAAAATGAGCTTTGGGTGCCGCAGCCGACGTCGAGGCCACGCCCTTACCCTTCGTCGTAGCCTTTGCCGCAACCTTGGAGGACTTAGGAGCCATTGTTGACGATCAGAGAAGGAAGACAAAGACAAGAAAGCTAGGGCAAGAATAGAAAGTAAAGAAGTCTTTTTTTAAACACACTGCTATTTATAGGCAGAGCCCATAGACCGACGCATCGATCCATGTGCAGTATAACCGACTCTTGGGTTATCAAGGCGATCCGACTATACAAGGCTAAACTCTTGGGATCCTGCCCCAAAAAATGGCCTTACATCTGACAGCAAATCAAAGGCAATCAATGCAAAGATTTGCACACATGGCATGAAGACGTGGCAAAGAGCTTATGAGTCCAGACAGCCTATGCGGCCAGACAGCCCATGCGGCTGGAAAGCCCATGCAGCTCAGATGGCCATGCGGCTGAGGAGGCCATGCGGCTGAGACATCCATACGGCCAGAACATCCTATGCGACCCGAAGAGTTTTTACATGGCCATGCTTCTTATTCAAAGTATTTCAATTTTGTAAATTGAAAACTTTGAAGGGGGTCTTGTAGAAGCATGGAAAAGAATAAAGAAAGGCCTACGCGGCTCCGACAGAAAGGTCCCCATGCGGCTCAGGAGTCCATGCGGCTCAAGGGTCCATGCGGCTCGGATAGTTCCATGTGGCCTAGAAAGAAGTCACGTGGCCTTCAATAATTCTTCTCTACATTCAGCTGCATTTAATGCCCTGACGGCTGCTCTGACAAATGACAGCTATGACAGCTCTGACATAAAGACATAATAATGACGCTGACATGATGGCGTGTTCCTAGAAAAGAGGAGAAAATCTTCTTACAGCTGGCAAGATCCACCAAGTCACGAGGTCACTTCATGCGGCTACTGTATTTATGCGACCTCCCACTTCATACGGCCGTCCACTTCATGTGGCTTCATCATGCATGCGGCTGTCCATCTCCATGTGGCTGCCCATTTGCATGCGGCTGCCTATCCTCATGAGGCTGCCCATCCCCATGCGGCTGCCCATCCCCATGCGGCTGTCCATCCTCATGCTGCTGCATGCTTCATGCGGCTGAGAGGACCACCTATATATGGCTCTGCCAGGGCGTTCCAGTTGATACACGTGACGCTCTTTGCAACAATTGAGACACGTGGCAGTCTTATCTTCCTTTGAATTATGGGTGCTAATAAATCCTAACAAAATCAGATTTGTTGCGATCGTCATAATTGCCCAGATCAAATCAAATCAAGCAAATTGGACACGTGGCAGGATATCACAAATCACGAATATTCATGGCAATCAACATTTATTGTCCACAGAGATTTGATGCAATCACATTAATTGCTCAAATTTATTATATTCAAGATGAACGGTTCAGATTGATAACTCTTAAGCCACCAACTTTTCAAAATGGGTAATCATTGCAAACCCTAATGATCACCTCCCCACTCCTATAAATAGTAAGGTGCTATTCCCTTGCAAAGAGGACGGGGACAGACGCATACAGAGAGAGGCGCGCAGAGGAGCATATACATAAAAAAAGGAGAGAACAAAGAGATACGTGCAGAGCCAAACACAGAGCATCTCTTCCCCAGAGCCAAGACTGTGTCCGATCGTCTAAGGAGTAAGGCAGAGCTGCCGTCGCTTTCCCGAGCCTCTATCGTCACCCTCCAGAATCAAAAATAAATAATTGTACTTAGATTGTTGTACCTAGGTTTTCGTCCTTAGGGTTTCTTTGTATGAGCGAGTTTGTATTGGGAGTCTATGTTCAGTCCTCATATATAAATTGTTTTGTACTTTCACAATCAATGGCAAACATATGGTAGTGACAATCTTATCCATTTGAAAAAATTTGTCCTCGAAATTTAAGTTGGTTGTACTCTTCTCTAGGTCAAGCCCCCAACAATCATAGTCCAAGAAATCTATTTAAATAATATACATGATGATGGTCCTATTGGTCGTGATATCACTATCTCAATTAGGGTCACTACACTATCTGCCACAACACACAAAAAAGAAAATTTTTAAGAGGTACTATATACAACAAGTTGGGAAAGGATGAAAGAAGAACAGAAAGGACAAACATGCTAACCCATCACCTGTAGCATCGGCCACCTCGACCGTCAATACAAAAGCCCTGCCCACTAGGGTATCTTTCTCTGCTGGTACGGGACATGATGCTGTGCCACAGGTGGCCTAGCTCCATCTCTCTGGCCTTGTGCTCCACCAAATGGTGGTGTAGTAGGGCAATCCCTCATCTGGTGTGCAGCTGACCCGCAGAACAGACACACCTTCAACCTCTTCCTACAGATATCCCAAGAATGACCAGGTTTCTTATAATAGTTGCAAATAAAAGCCCGGTCTCCCTGCCTCTGGGCTGTTGTTGAACCAGAGCTTTAGCCTGCTGATGGTAGTCCTTTTGAACATGGGGACACTTAGTCAGTCCCGTACTAGTACCAACATCCATGGAGTCACTGGCCCTTCTTGGCCTGAGACCTGAGTCCTCCTCAATAATCTGGGCATTCATCAGAATATCCTCAAAGGCCCCGAAATGATGCCCAGACGTACGCGATCTGACCTCGCTATTCAGGCCACTCATGAACTTCCAGGCCCAATCCCCTGGCACCTGAACCATGATCTTGGCGAACTAGCTCAGGCAGGAAAACTCGATAGCATACTCATCTACTGACAAGTTTCCTGTAACCAATCCCAGAAACTGGCTCTCCATTGCACTCAAAGCCACATCGCGGAAGAACTTCTCCTTGAAAAGCTTATTGAATGCATCCCAAGTCAACCCCGTCACCGTAAGTCGAGCCTCTGTACGATACCAAGTGATGGCGATGTCGAACAGATGGCTGGCGACCGCCTCCGCCTATAGTCTCTCCGGGATCTGTGCCAGGTGCAAGATCCGTTCAATATCCTCCAGCCAATCATCGGCATAGAGGATCCCCTTCGTCCCCTTAACTCCCGAGGGGACAACTTCTTGAAGTCTAAGATAGTACCAGGTCTCGCCTGCTGCTGCTAGATTGGAGCATCCTGAGGTGGAGTAGTAGCCACCTTTTCTATTACAGCAAGTACCAATTGGTAGACACTATCGATGCTCTGGCACAACACATCAGTCTGTCGTTGTTGTGACTCGGCTTGAGCCCTCTGCGCCTCCATCATCTACTGAAATAGCTTAAACATCTGTGTCGTATTGGCCTGTGGTGGAGGTTGTGGAGGAAGTTACTCTGGCTACACCGAAACAACCCTCTGAACCGGTGGAGGAGTGCCTCCAAATGCTACTGACACTTCCATATGGATAAGAGAAATAGTATGAGCAACCTCTGGAGGTGCAACTCCCACAGCTGGAGCAGGAGGTCATGAAGTAGCAGACCTCTCCGTCGCTGCGGTAGGTCCAGAGCGCCACAATCTGGTCTTCGGCATCCTGAAGACAGATCAACAAGGAAGTCAATATGGCACAAAATAAGATATTATCAAGGAAGGACATCAATTGAGAAAGATAGCAATCAAACAAGATGGAATATAGGATAGCAATTTCATTCTCTAAGAGCCTGACATGTCTTATGCTAATTACAAACAATCAATATTTAAGGATGTTAGAGGTGATAAGCCGCGAACCAATCTAGAATATAAACTGGTAATCATAGTGTTGTGTCCGAAAATCCTGTTATCCTGAATTTTTGCCTTGCCATTCAGCATAGCTGCGAGAACTCATGGTCCCACATTCATGGTGTATAGATCAAAAATTATGTTGTTCGAAATAACCGCATTGCCATCTAGCATGGCTACGAGAAATCCTAACTCTATAATTAAGATACGTATATCCAAAAAATACGATCAGCAATTTTGCGTTGCCAGCTAATATGGTCGTGGTAAACTCTAGACTCTACAACCAAGACGGACGGTTGAAATCTCTACTGCCTCTCCTAGTATGTACTACCAGAATATACCCTTTGATGTAGTCCATGAACTCATCTTGATACAACTCAAGTCAACAACGAACACCAAGAATCGGTTCCAACAATGAACAAGAAGGAGTAGACGGAAACAAGTGGAAATGAATTTTGGGATAGAGTTTATAGTAAGATTCTCAGGGGTCATCCCAGGAATCTTTCAAGAAGTCCTAATTGTGATTGAGTATCTCCTTATATATAGCCTATAACCTATATCCTAATAGCAGGCTCGTAGTAGCCCTCTAAGTCCGAACACCACTAAAAAATTGCACTAGTTGCGACATCGACCTACATGGGCCACCAAAAAGATGTAACACGACCCGCACCCGGTTTAGGGGTACAGGCACATGGGTACATCCAGCCTATGCCGCAGTATCGACGGTAGAACGCTATATAGGTCAAGTATACTATCTAACAGAATAACAGATATGATAAATAACCTGTCATTTCCGCACGGAGGAATAATACGACATCCAATCATAACTCAATCATATATTCTAAGGAAGATGAAAACACGATATAGATAGGAAATAATAAAGATGAAAAATAAAAGGTAGCATAGTCATAATACAATTTAAATCCAGAAGTCTATGACGAACAAATACATATCCTGAAATAATAATAAAACTAAATCCCTCACTCGGAATAATTTGATACAATATGACAATGCTAACTCTAAAACGCTACTAGGATACCCTCTACTGGTCAGGTTCCACCTGAGGCTCCTGGGTGCAATCCTCGCGTACCCCCTCCTCATAGTAGGTAGGACAACAGTCCTCTAAGCCATCTGAAAAATATATCCAGTCAGGATGGAGCGAAGTACAACCCGATAGCAGTTCCATTTAATTTGACAAGTACTATAAACAATAAATAATAATGTAATACTTGATGAGCAGTTTTATATGGATAATATACAAATAGAGAAATATGTAGATAAGGAACAATATGTGAAATGGGAAGAACATGTAAAAGTGTAAAGACAGGTAGATATGTAATAATGAGAAAACCTGTCACGCAAGTATACAACTAGCAAGTATAGAATAATCCATAAAAGCTGTGTCTAAACCAGTGTTTTAAAATGCCAAGTTGACATGTGAATGGCTAGGGGTAATATCTGGCAAACCATACACATCGTGTGTGGCTACTATTATTCTAGTAAGACCATGGGATAGAAAGGGTATGTTCACACATTTCCTAGGTATTTTTTCGTCTGACTAGTACACATGGATCCAGGTTCCGATACGAATCTCAATAGTCCAGAATAGATACATTAGGTCAGTATTTCATTAGTCAAGTAAGAGTCAATAGGCATGAAACTACGTATCTCAAGGCAATGAATTCATACAATACCAATCCGTGTATCCATCATGTCGAAATCAAATAGAACACTAATATAAATATGCATCATAGGAAATATCAAATAATGGAAACTATCAGAGAATGTACTCGCCTGTCTTCCTGAGCAGTAAATGTGAATCGAGACGCAAAATAGTGTCATAGGAACCTAGATATGATATATATATATATATATATATATATATATATATATATATATATATATATATATATATATATATATATATATATATATATATATATATATATTAATTAGTGTTTTGGTGTGTCAAACATGAATATTTATGGTGGAGCATAATTTCTACCAATTCTAGATATTGGAAGTCAACTAGGTCGATACTAGGTTAATTTGGTCAAACTAGGTCAAAATAGTCAATATTAGTCAAACTAGGTCAACTAGAACATGTTAGTATTACACTAGCTAATAGTACTAAGATAACTATATACTAGATAATATGCCACTCTATGTATCTAATACTCTATATGAACTCTTACACACACACACACACACACACACACACACACACACACACACACACACACACACACATATATATATATATATATATATATATATATATATATATATATATATATATATATATAATACTTTAGAATCTAGTTGTTATCTTAGTGTCGCAAGGTATCCCACTAATCACTAGGTATCTTAGGATACCCACACCATACAACCCACACTCAAATCCTATTTAGACTTAACCAAATCCTGCTCATCTAGTATCTTAGGTAATACATAATTGCTATATATTGCCCTTACCGAGGTTTTGCCTTACCACATTACCTAATGCAACTTACCTTAACTCTATCACCGTTATTTATTTATGTGCCATTACCCTAGACTTGTTGACACCTTATATATGCCCTATTTCAGTTTTACACTATGCATCCCAATTACCTCTTATACATGTATCCTTGGATACTAACATCCTTTCCATTGTATTTACCTATACTAGGCAACACAAACACACTCCATACAAGTGTACCAGCAGTACACTATCTCCTATCCAACCTGCACAGGGAGTTTAAAACCCTCACACACTAACCTGGTCTCTACAGGAGCCAAGTGCCCTGCCCCACAGGAACTCTTCTATTCCACATCTTTCTGGGTCCACACAGGAATCTGCAACCTATGTACATGTTGGTCTTCCTTCATATACCTTAAACACACATACTATTGTTAGACACACACACACTAGACACCCTTGCACTTCATATAGCTAAATGCACTCATCTAACATCCTTCACTCGCTTCCTCAGTATCCCTAATACTCAATAATGTATATACTCACACAATACTAACTCCCCAACACATGTTCACCCTACTCCTACAAAAATAGGTTTTTTATTCTGTTACCTGCTGCAAAGGGCTAAGTTCCCTGTTAACTGAATACAGGGGGTTTAATCTCCTCTACTTTGACCCTATTATACTCTGTAGAAGCCTAAAAAATACACTCAGCACCCTGCACTACTCATAAGAAGCACCAACATTCATATCTTCAAGTGGCGCCAGCCATCAGATGGCACCAGACATCAGATGTCACCATATATCAAGTGGCGCTACCTGCCATGTGACCATCTTCTTGGAGAAGCTAAACAGTTATCATTATGACTGACATCACGACAGTCGAGAAAAATCTGTTCCAATCTCGAGCGTATGGAGCTCGAGGAGATTTGGTCAGACATGTCAGATCCGTCATTAAGGACCAACTGTTGTCTCGTGTCATCTGCAATTGGCACGAGATGATCATTTGTATCATATCAGTCAGTGGTGCCACTTAGTAAGTAGTACCTGGCACCATCCAGTAGTAGTCGCCATTTGATCAAATCATCCTGAAGCAGTTAGATTACGTGGCACACATGCCACTAATCTCGAAGAACGTGTCTGTGACACTGCCCATGACGAAGCTCATATCAATCACAGCATGCCACACGTCCAAGCAGTTAGACCAACCGTTCGTGCCAAGGGATGAATAGCGCCACCCAGCAGTGTGCTCCAATCAGGAAAACTACTTAACAGTTATCTCTAGATCTCTATAAATAGAGTTTCAAATCACTTGCAAAGGATCACTAATGATCATAATCTTCTGAGCACTTGCTGCAGTACTCTCCAAAGGCTTTGTTCTTCGACATCGTCCAAGGGATAAAGTGAACATTTTCTGATCAGATTCCTATAGTTGTACTTTTCTAGAAATTAATTGTACTCTTGTACTTTTTTTCTAGTTTGTAAATGAACACTTTTGTTTTTTGCAAACAAAATAGCGACTCTGCTGGAGATGACTTTCTCCTCTGATGAGAAAGTGACAACTCAATGCGATGTTGCATCCGTCGGAACGACGTATAAGACATAGGTCAGTAAAGTCGACCAAACTGCCTATGAAGCATGATTGGCGCAGGGGGTGCCAAGCGCGCCACTGTTGCTGCCAAGAATAAGGCACACGCCATCTGGACTCTAAAGTCCTTCGGTGCACCAATCACTGCTGCTGTGCTAGTCATGGAGAAAAGTTTTGTAGCCACTTCTCCTTTCTCACCAATTCTAAAATTGTAGAGAACACTCAAGCCAACACTCAGAAGCCAATCAGGGTACAGTGCCGCCAGGCCACTCCTTCTTCCTCCGCAGTCCTAAACTCGATGGAGGGTATGCAGGCCAATGCTCAGGCGCTAATCAGAGGACAACACCGCCAGGCCACTCCTTTTTTCTCTCCAGTTCTAAACTCGATGGAGGGTACGCCAGCCAATGATCAGGCGCAAATCAGGGGACAATGCCGCCAAGCCACTCCTTCTTTCTCTCTAGTTCTAAACTCGGTGGAGGGTGCGCCAGCCAATGCTCAGGCGCCAATCAGGGGACAGCACCGCCCGGCCACTCCTTCTTCCTCTCCAGTTCTAAACTCGGTGGAAGGTGCACCAACAATGCTTAGGTGCCAATCAGGGGACAATGCCGCCAGGCCACTCCTTCTTCCTCTCCAGTTCAAAATATGGTGGAGAAATTACTGACTTTTGCCCCTATACAGAACAAAGAAAAGTGCCCTATGGCCTTTCCTTATCATTCCCCAGTCCTGGACTTGGTGGAAAATGCATCTGATTGTGTCCCTGTTCCAGTCAATGTAAGAATGCTTCTGAGTAGAGAGCCTACTCTTCTTGGCAAAGACAGTCAAATCAATGCCAATATACTAGATTTTGCTCGAAGTCTATCTTTTGCTGCTGAACTGTGCCACACCAAACGTACTGAAAAATGGTGCACAAAGCAACAGGGCTTCCTATCCACCCCTCACGACTAGCACGAGTCAAGCCAGAGCCAAGATCTGTCCACCTTGTATATTTCAAGAATAAAGTAGGGAAAATTGAAGGTGTCTCAGATAGATAGTCAAGTGGCGCACTATAGAAGCATAGAAAATATTGTTTTTAGTCCCACATCGGAAAGGAGAAGAAAAAAAGGCTCATTCCATTCTATATATAGAGCCCCCTTGCCTACTTTGAAAAGGGCACCAAAAATAAAAAGAAAAAAAAAGAATCACTCAATTGAGTCACTCGCTGTCATAGCAAGGATGAGTTGGGTTCTGAGTACTAGGCGTCTTCACGGGCTACTATAAAGAAATACAAGGCGGCACGGGCCATGCACTTCAAACGTGCTATGCCAACAGTAAACCAGAGATGCGCGCGCAAAAATCATGCGCGCTACCGATGGTAAACTATACAGAATCATCTCGGGTGCGTTTGCACCAGATATGAGCCGACTCTTAAAGTCCCCTCCCACTTGGGTGCAGTTATTGCACTTGAACCAAGTCGAAGGGGAATCTCTTGCGGGCCAGACGCCATGCTGCCCATTGAGAATGTTGAAGCTTCCAATTTGGACTCTTCCTACTACGCACCTTCGAGTGCTAAGTTGAAGAAGTCTAGGGCCATATCTCATATTTTATGCGCGGGGCTATCATAGCTCGTCCTGTCTCGCAGTGCTCTACTAGCCTCAGATCAGGGAGCCAAAATGATGGTCCCAAAAGTCTCTCTACAATGATCGAGCGTAGTGCTTTACTAGCCGGTGATCATGGAGCAAATATGATGGTCCCAAAAGTCTTCCTACAACGATTGAGAGCAAGTGCTTTTACTAGCCTCAGATCAGGGAGCAAATATAATACCTACTCACCCGGGCGCTCGGGATACCCGGACCTACAAAACGGTTACGAAGGTAGATCAATCTACTAGCAACTTGCGAGAGGTGATTACTAACAAACGCAAGAAGAGAGAAGCAACCTTGAAGTGCGATGAGCCCTTTCCAGGACATCACTGCATCCAAGCCATCATCAACTGCTACTGCCACAAGACAATGGCTCCACTATCAAGGCAGTCTGTGTTCCAGCGACTATGACCTACTGCGCCTTTCCAACATCATCTCGGAAACATGATGCCAATTGAAGACGTTGTAACGGCCTGCTCTCAACTAGATGCATTACTCAGATGTCTCAGTTAGGTACATCGTCTCAGTTAAGCGCATCACAATCTTCTGAAGGGGTCCACCATCAAATCTTCTTCGAACAAGAAGATCCATAATCCGCAGTGCCAACACTCGCCAAGGAGGAGGGTCGGTCAAATTCATTTTTTTCAAGAAGTCAAGAAGGAGGTAAACGAAACTCTCTCATATCGTGACATTCAGCATAGCACCTTCTCCTAGGGCCCCCATACCCATCTAGCCAGAAGATATCCTTCATACGGCATAGCCATGAAACATTCCTCATGCGGCTCGGTCATGAGATGGCCTCATACGGCTCGGTCAGAAGGCATTCCTCATGCGGCTCGATCATGAGACATTCCTCATACGGCTCGGTCATGAGACATTCCTTCATACGGCTCGGTCATAAGACGTCCTTTATGCGGCTCATGCGGCTCGATCATGAGACATTCTTTCATACGGCTCGGCCAGGAGACATCCTTCATGTGGCTCGCCACAAAAGATTAGTTCATGCACGTGATAAGTTGACCAGGTCTCAATTGCTCAGATTTTCTACAACGACAAATCACAACAAATCCTAACAAATCTCCAGCTATCAGTCACAGACTGAGTCTCGAGGCATGATTACGGCCATGTGGCCCGGGGATTTGCCACGTGGCCATCTATGCGGCTCAAAATATCCTTCATCTTAAAATTACTATAAATAGCAATGCACCACAACCATGCAAATGGTTGGCAATCCAAGGCTGGCAACCTTCAAAGGCAATTTCTTCAAGAGCTAAAGACTGCGTCGGATATTCCAAGGAGTAAGACAGAGTTGATACACTTTCTCGAGCCTCCATCGTCACCCCCAGAATCAAAAACTAAACAATTGTACTTAGATTGTTTTCTAGGATTTCTTTCTAGGCTCTTCTTTGTACAAACGAGTTTGCAATCAATTTTAGTGTTTCTGTAATACCTATCTTTGATATTTATTTGCGAACATGATGGCGACTCTGCTGGGGATGTCCTTCTCCTCTGATGAGAAGCTGGTGATGCAATCTGATGCGTCCAAGCTCGGCTCTATGCAGCAAATGCTTGTGGTTCGTTTTGACCAAAAAGCCTTCGAAGAAATGCTCTCTGAAGGGAGTGTCAGCCCGTCACAGAAGCGAGCCAACCCAAAGAGAACTCGTAGGACGTCGGTGCATAAAACTGTTGCCCCCGATCAAGTTCTCGAAGAAGCTCCTTCTATAGCCAAAGATGGTGACCAAAGCTCTCTTGTGGCTTTGCTTCCTACCATAGAGGACCCCACTGTCCCAAAATCAAGCAGAGAAAAACACTACGATGCTAAGTTTTTGGAGGCATAAAGGAAATCCATGCGGACAAAGAAGAAGTCACATAAGAGAGATGGGCATTCTGTCCAACCGGCAACCAACTCTGGCCGCTGGAAGACGACCTATGCGGCAGCCAACTCTAGTCGCAGGAAGACGGCCCATGCGGCAGCCAACTCTGACCACAGGAAGATGGCCTATGCGGCAGCCAGCTCTGGCCGCAGGAAGATAGCCCATGCAGCTGCCAATCCTGGCCTCATACAGGATGTCTCATGCGGCCCTGTCAGAAGCTTTGTGTTCGACCGTCTCTCATGCGGGCCCAACTCTATACGGCCCATTGAGGATGTGGAATATTCCAATCAGGACTCTTCTTACTATGCGCCTCCAGGCGCTAAGTTAAAGAAGTCCAGGACAGTGCGGGCCCAACAAGTCCAGTCAACTGTGCATGCTACTAATCGTCATCGGGCACCGTTAACTGTTATGCGGGCTCCTGATGGAAAGTTGTACAGAACCACCCACGTCCAGTCCTCCAGGGCTAACGAACATTGTGGGTCTTTAAAGTCTCCCTCCAACGATCGAGAGCGAGTGCTTTTACTAGCCTCGGATCTGGGAGCAAACATGATACCTACGTCTCAATGTGCTCGGGATACCCGCGTCTATAAATTTGATGCAAAGGTAGATCAGCTTGCTATCGACTTGCGTAAGGTTATTACTCAGAAACGTAAGGAGGCAACCTTGGCATACGATGAGTCCCTCTCGGGATGTCGTTGCACCCAAGTCATCATCCACTGCTGCTGCAACGAGTCGACAGCACCTGAAGATCGGCAGTCAATTTTCCAACGACTGTAGCAGCCAGCACCTGTCCGACAACAACTCAAAAAATAGGTATAAATTCCAGGAGACGAGGAGTTTTCTTTTGCCTCCTGTAATTCAACTCAGAAGGTTCCTCCCGTCAAAGGAGAAAAGAAGATCGGCTCTTCCAGCCCGGCAATCTCGGCCAGTATTGTAAGGAAACTCTCATCTGGAGTGTTGCTGCCGACAACCACAGGGGGTATCTATTTAGGCACTTGATCCAAAAAGAAACTTCCAGCACCTAGGGGTGCACCTTCGGCCTCCTTGGGAGCAGATAAAGCTGGAGGTAGCAGGCCCCTTAATATATACGACAACCCTGTATACCAAGAGCACACACATGGGGTAGAGATCCCCTAGAACTGCACAACAGACTTGGACTTCCCTGAGGACCACCACCCTCACTAAGACAATACGGCTTCCTGCGCAGGGGGTAGCACCCCTTCCGAGTCCGAGGAAGATGACATTCCGACATTCCTTGATGATTTTTTTGTGCAAGGATACGACACAGAGAGCACCTCTGCTACGATCTCTTCCACCTCTACCCACGTAAGGACAGTCTTTATGATGACGAGGATCATAAAGCACCTACTGACCGACAACGTCTAGAAGTACTTGAGGCCATGCTCCTATCCTTTGGTCAATTCTGTAGAAAAAATCAAAGCTGCCTTGCCAACTCAACCAGTAAGGACGCCCGGACAAACAAGCTTGGGACCCGCAGTCAACATGGACTCTAACACAACCGCCCCTCCTTTGGGTGATGATCCTTTAGGAGCATCCGTTCCTTCAGCTGCGGACGAAGCCAAGGAGGCGAGGAGGGAAGTCCAGGAGCTTCGGGCAATGTTCAATGCCCGAGACTCCTCTCGGGACCTCAAAATATGGCAGCCACATCCTGTTGCATGGAGAGATGTGCCTTTTCCACCATGGTACTGTCACGACCCGCACCCTGATTAGGGGCACGAGTACGTGGTTACGTCCAGCCTACGCCGCAGAATCGGCAGTAGAACGCTGTATAGGTCGCCTATAAATACTACAACTATACAAAATATAAGGGTACTTGTCATCTCCGTACGGAGGTATAATATGGCATAACTTAATCATAAGACAAACTAGGATAGATAGCACGAAATGGAAATATGATAGAAAGAAAAACTGGAAAGGAGTTCAAGATTCAACACAAGCTCAGAGATATAAACACATCACAAAATCTCAAAATATAATATAAAATACTACAGTCTGAAAATACTAGCTGGATCGCAGTCCAGGCAAACCTAACCAAGCTATACTAGTCCAGGTGTGCAAAATCTAGTGGCTCAACTGCCAGTCCTGGCCTAAGTCTCCATCTGCCCCGACCCGATAGTAGGTCGAGCAGTCTGCCTTTGAATCCCCAGTAATATATCAACGGTATCCTGTCAGGAAAATGAGCAAGTACAAACACTAACAGCAGTTCCATATGAATTGACAAATTCTATAAGAGATAATTATAATAAAATACAAGATAAAGATATAGGATGACTTGGGAGCTATTCGGAAGTCGAGTTACAACCCGTAAACCAAACAAGGACCGGGCTTGTAACCCTTCTCCCGAACAGAACTTAGCCTCCAATCAAGGTTTAGCATAAGATCATGTAGAACATGTGAGTACTGAATATCATAACATGGTGAAAAAAGTATTTAATGTAGAACTGAGAGGGATATATGATGTGATAAAATAAATATAAAATGTGCCATGAATTATTAGAGCGTTATGTGATCAGCTTGGGAAAGTTACAGGACAGGCTATCCACTTGGCCCGACAATCATATGAAAATCACTGGAAAGGGTCATACCGGCCAACCTGGATAGCGAGCACAAGAAATAAGATCTCGCTATACCCTACGTGAGGTGAGAGTGGCGCAAGCACAAGGATATAGTGATAGGGTGGCTTTGATCACATAGCCCCTAATAATTTCCCATCCCCGAATAGTATAATGGATCCGAATATGACACGTCATGACACGAGATTCCCTAAGAGGGTAGTAAATCCCCTTAGGAATCGGTGTCTATACAAGTACAGGGAACAAGACAGGAAATATACCAATATACCAAGAAAATCTAGGGAAAATATCTCATGTCATGATCCAACATATACTAGTCCGTGAACCATCGTATCGGAAAATCAAGTAAGACACTACAACTGAATCAGATATAGCAGATATCAAGACAATCAAAACTATCCGTGAATGTACTCACCTGTATTCCTAAGCTGATAAGATGAACAGATGCTCAGAGTAATCACAGACCTAAAGATGAGATACTAGAAGTCAAAACAGGGTTTAATAATGAAAGGGAAACTAATTAAGTCATGATATGCAAGTCTAAGTCAAACTAGGTCAAACTAGGTCATACTAGGCCAAACTAGGTCATACTAGGCCAAACTAGGTCATACTAGGTCATACTAGATCATACTTGATCATACTGGGTCACAGGAAGTCAATCCAAGTCAAATTAGGTCAAACTGGGTCAAAGGTTGAATTATAGTTAACTTTTGGTCAACTGGTCAACCCTGGTCAACTCTAGGTCAAACTAGACTAATGTTGACCAACTGTTGACTTTTAGTCAACTGGTCAACTCGGGTTTGGTTTCGGGTCAATTCTAGTCACTTTTAGGCTAAGTTTGACTTTTAGTTGACTTTTGTTGACTTTTGGTCAAAACGGTCAACCGAGGTCAAAACTAGTCTAAGAGCACTAATCCTAACCATTACCAACCAAGACAATCAATTTCTAACCATATCCTAACACCTTAGACTCATACCTTAGCTTCTAGGTAATTACCTTAACCTTATCTATTAACCTTCACAAAGTATTCCCAATACCTTGCCCCGATACGTAGGCAACCCTTCTTAACCTTAGTAGACTGACCTAGGCTTCCTAGGGTAGTTAGACACTAACCTATCTAGATATTACCAACCCAGAAATCTAGGTATCTAGCCCATCCAGTCCATCTTATCCCTATGTTGGTCACTCTCAAAATTACCTTAAAGTCTCATGAGACACCCTATGGTATCTTGAGATAGCATTCTCCTAACACTATCCAACCATACTAGCTCTATTAGGATACTAACTTATCTAGTACACTCACTAAACACACCCCACTAGGTCCACAACTCTCCAATCTAACATCTCGTATCCTAACTTATACTAACATATAAGCTAACATCTACTAACAATCCTAACTAACAAATATCTAACAACTTGGCAGCAAACTCTATCTAACAATGGCTAACTAATATAGGGAAATGGCTAAATGGAAGGGGGCTAAATTCTAATGGAAATAGGGGATTACATGGATTAAAACTAAAGGCTTAAAAGCTTAAAAATCTGTCAATAAGCTGCTGCTGAAAAGCTGCTGCTTACTGTACTGCTTATGATGCTGCTTATTGCACTGCTTATGCTGCTGCTTATGCTCACTGCTTACAGAAACTGCTGCTGCTGCTTGCAGAAGCTACTATTGCTGCTTACAGAAGCTGCTGCTGCTGCTATTGGCTGCTGCTGCCGCAAGCTGCTGCTGCTTTTGCTTATTGCCTATCAATCTCTTATATATATATATATATATATATATATATATATATATATATATATATATATATATATATATATATATATATATATATATATATATATATATATATACACTCAATAATATAAATACTTGTATATATATTATGATACATTATGATACATGGAGAAAAATATAAAGACAAGCAATAACACATCTCTAACATATAAAAATCTAATATTAAAACATGTATTAAATTATTTAAACACAAGTGTCCAATATTGAAAGCTTCCCACATGGACACAAAGCACAACAAGGACACTCCTAATAACACCAAATGGACACGAAATGGACACAAATGGAGACACAACCATAGGGTCATTCCTATGGGTTCAAAATAATCCTATATGCATGTAGGATTGAAATAGAGGGTAGATTTTACCTTTCGGGAGGTGAAATCCAAAGGAACTCCTTCTGATATGACACCAACACGAAGGGATCTCCAAATGGACACGAACCAAAGCCAAATCCTCCCAAACTTGGCTAGTACCCTCTCTTCATGGAGTAGAGAAGAAATAAAGAAGATTTGGTGGAAGAAAGAATTGATTTGGAGATAAAATCAATGGAGGTTCCTCTCAAATTTGGAGAAGAACAATAGAGAGAAATATTTGTGGATAATAACAAATGATGGCTCGTCCCTATCCCTCCTATTGTGGCCGACCAAGAATGCTAGGCGTCCCCTATTTTGTAAAGTCTAAAATACCCCCCCCCCCCCATGACTCCTATTGATTTAATTAAAATTAGGGTTTTGGTTTGAGGCTAATTTAGTCTAGTTTGAGTCTCTAATTAATCAAACATAGTCATGAATATTTAGTCTAACCATACTAACTTAAATATTGTCATGTAGGCCATGTCTAACTAATAAGTGGGTCCCACTAGAGTCAAAGCTACCCCGGGTCCCCGATACAAGTCGGATTGAGTTTAAATTCGAACCCGACTCAAATAACCCCAAAATAACATCGTAAATAATAAAATAATTCCAAAATTATTCTAAAATGAAAAATGACCAAAATACCCCTATTCTTGAAAACTGGTGGTGACAAATCTATCCTCCTTAAAAAAAATTGTCCTTGAAATTAAAACAAAGCAATCATTGGAAACACATGCAGAAAACAATTCCATTCAAATACTTTCAAAAAAATCAGCAATAAAAAAAATCTCTTTGAGGCACATCAAACACTCGTAAATAAAAAAACTGATACGTGTCCGATACGGACACGAAACCAACACAAAATCACTCCTATCAAAAGTTAAAATTAACAATCACCAATGCAATAAATATCAAAATAATTCAAAGAGATCAAATGACCAAAATACCCTTAGGCTAGAAATGACATTAAAAACATCCTAATCATATGGTTAGGCTCTAGGTCAAGCAGTCTCTAGGGTTTCACTAGCAACACATCAAAATCACAAATCATGGCTTTAATAGTTTTAAAATGATAATAAAGAAAATCATGATACTCAGAATCTTCGTCTTGCTAGTGAGGAAGGCTACGATATTCACAGAGTCCTCAAAATTAAAATCATCTAATAGGTCAAGCTAAAACATACAACTGCTATGGCTACAGTACCCAATCTGCTACCTTTGTGATCATCTATGTTGTTTCTCTCTACAAATATTTTGGTTCAGGTTCAACAAACTTATTTTATTTAAAACTATGTCATTTTACCCCTTAGAATCTAGCACAAGATTCTAGTCCTTAATCTGTAGTCATAAAATATAATATTTTATTACTCCTTCTTAGATACCTTAAAACCAATCTATACTACCAAACTAATCATTCTTAATGGTTTCTAAGTCCACTATAGTCAGTCACTCATATCTGTCCTATAAGCTTAACCCAATAAATTCCTAGGAAAAAATATACTCATCATTATCACACATAATAACATATTATAGTTACACTACAAAATCTGTTAACAAGGTTGGCTATCCAATCATCAAAAATAGAAGATAACAAGGGCCTAAGACTGGGTCTAGCAATCCATATCAATATTCAGACAAGGTAAGGGTCAAGCAAGACAGGAAAGATTGTCGAAATATTTCCAAGAATAGTACAAGGCCAAACGAGATCCATAGGACGTAATCGAAGTAAAACTCAAGAACCATATACCTCCGTAATTATGTCACATGAAGTTACTATCGCTCTAGTGTGCATCCGGCTGCGATTAACTTCCTTGTTCCATAATACGACGGATGGCTGCAGTGCACAGCTGACACGCCAGATAATATAGGTTCCTGAACTTAACTTGGCCAAATTCGTAAAATATTTACAAATAATTTATTTTTTTGTAAAATAAAGGAGAAGATGTTAGTCAAAAGGCTTAGGGAGTGGTCCAAGTAGAATTCGAGAAACATATTTAACCATGATGGTGTTATCTGAAGTCATACCTCGCCAGTATTTCTTTGGATGTAAACTCCCAATTTTGTAATACAAGGATAAATATACTTTTCAAACCTTTCCTGAATCAACCCACGAGGTACCTTCAACAATTATCGGGAAGGACGAGAAGAATTACCCAAGAGGTTAGCGTTTAGTCAAATCATAGAAAAGATGGAACACAAACAATCATGTTGAAAAAATCCTAATTGTGGCTGTAGATAGACAGAGTTAACCAAGATGGGAAAGAATGATGATAAGAATTTGTTCTTGCTCATCTGGTCACAACGAAGTGATCTGATTTAAGACATAATCTGATAACCATACACGTCTTCCTGAAATTATGTTGCCAGAATTTTTGCACGTCAGTAAGCATAGTTGCAGTAAATGATAGAGTCCATAAGTAAGGTATACACCCTAAAATCATGTCATCTGTAATTCTTACCACGCCAACCGGTATGGCTGCAAAAAAATCTAAATTCTATAACTAGGATAAGCATATCTAAAATCAGGCTCTATGTCCTTGTCATGCTAGCTAGTATGACGACGATAAATTCTAAACTCCATAAATAAAGCAGATATTTACCTTATCAGGATATACCTTAATTCAATCCACAAAATTTATCTCGATGCAAGATCAAAGTCAACAACGAACATCAAAAATCAAAATCAACAGCAAATTAAGGAAGTGTAAATGGAGGCAAACGGGAACAGATTCAAGAGTTTTCGAAATAAGGTTCTCAGGGGTTATCCCTGGAATCTATCAAGAGTTCTTAACTATGATTGAACAACTCCTATCATAACCTAGAACCCATATCATAATAGCAGGCTCGTAGCAGCGCTCTAAGTCAAGCACCCCTACAAAATTGCACTAGTTACGACTCTGACCCGCATGGGCCACCACAAAAATGTGTCACAACCTGCACCCTGATTAGGGGCACGAGTACGTGGTTACGTCCAGCCTACGCCGCATAATTGGCGGTAGAACACTGTATAGGTCGTCTATAAATACTACAACTAGACAAAATATAAGGGTACCTATCATCTCCGTACGGAGGTATAATATGGCATAACTCAATCACAAGACAAACTAGGATAGATATCACAAAATAGAAATATGATAGAAAGGAAAACTGGAAAGGAGTTCAAGATCCATCACAAACTCAGAGATATAAACACATTACAGAATCTTAAAATATAATATAAAATACTACAGTCTGAAAATACTAGCTGGATCACAGTCTAGGCAAACCTAACTAAGCTATACTAGTCCAAGTATGCAAAGTCTAGTGGCTCAACTGCCAGGTCACAGTCCTGGCCTAAGTCTCCATCTGCCCCGACCCCATAGTAGGTCGAGCAGTCTGCCTCTAAATCATCTGTAATATATCAACGATATCCTGTCAGGAAAATGAGCAAGTACAAACACTAACAGCAGTTCTATATGAATTGACAAATTCTATAAGAGACAATTATAATAAAATACAAGACAAAGATATTGGATGACTTGGGAGCTATTCGGAAGCCGAATTACAACCCGTAAACCAAACAAGGACCGGGATTGTAACCCTTCTTCCGAACAGAACTTAGCCTCCAATCAAGGTTTAGCATAAGATCATGTAGAACATATGAGTACTGAATATCATAGCATGGTGAGAAAAGTACTGAATGTAGAACTGAGCAGGATATATGATGTGATAAAATAAATATAAAATGTGACAAATTATTAGAGCATTATGTGATCGGCTTGGGAGAGATACAGGACAGGCTATCCACTTGGCCCGACAATCACATGAAAATCACTAGAAAGGGTCATGCCGGCCAACCTGGATAGCGAGCACAAGAAATAAGATCTCGCTACACCCTACGTGAGGTGAGAGTGGCGCAAACACAAGAATATAGTGACAGGGTTGCTTTGATCACATAGCCCCTAATAATTCTCTATCTCCGTATAGTATAATGGATCCGGACATGACAGGTCATGACACGGGATTCCCTAAGAGGGTAGCAAATCCCCTTAGGAATCGGTGTCTATACAAGTGCAGGGAACAAGATAGGAAATGTACCAATATATCAAGAAAATCTAGGAACAACATCTCATGTCATGATCCAACATATACTACTCCGTGAACCATCGTATTAGAAAATCAAGTAAGACACTACAACTGAATCAGATATAGCAGATATCAAGACAATCAAAACTATCAGTGAATGTAATCACCTGTAGTCCTAAGCTGATAAGGTGAACAGATGCTCAGAGTAATCACAGACCTAAAGATGAGATACTATAAGTCAAAACAGGGTTTAATAATGAAAGGGAAACTAATTAAGTCATGATATGCAAGTCTAAGTCAAACTAGGTCAAACTAGGTCATACTAGGCCAAACTAGGTCATACTAGGCCAAATTAGGTCATACTAGGTCATACTAGATCATACTAGGTCACAGGAAGTCAATCCAAGTCAAACTAGGTCAAACTGGATCAAAGGTTGACTTATAGTTGACTTTTGATCAATTGGTCAACCCTGATCAACTCTAGATCAATCCTAGGTCAAACTAGGCTAATATTGACCAATTGTTGACTTTTAGTCAACTGGTCAACTCTGGTTTGGTTTCGGGTCAATTTTAGTCACTTTTAGGCTAAGTTTGACTTTCGGTTGACTTTTGGTCAGAACGGTCAACCGAGGTCAAAACTAGTCTAAGAGCACTAATCCTAACCATTACCAACCAAGACAATCAATTTCTAACCATATCCTAACACCTTAGACTCACACCTTAGCTTCTAGGTAATTACCTTAACCTTACCTATTACCCTTCACAAGGATTCCCAATACCTTGCCCCGATACATAGGCAACCTTTCCTAACCTTGGTAGACTGACCTAGGCTTCTTAGGGTAGTTAGACACTAACCTATCTAGATATTACCAACCCAGAAATCTAGGTATCTAGCCCATTTAGTCCATCTTATCCCTATGTTGGTCACTCTTAAAATTACCTTAAAGTATCATGAGACACCCTATGGTATCTTGAGATACCATTCTCGTAAGACTATCCAACCATACTAGCTCCATTAGGATACTAACTTATCTAGTACACTCACTAAACACACCCCACTAGGTCCACAACTCTCCAATCTAACATCTCGTATCCTAACTTATACTAACATATAAGCTAACATCTACTAACAATCATAACTAACAAATATCTAACAACTTGGTAGCAAACTCTATCTAACAATAACTAATATAGGGAAATGGGTAAATAGAAGGGGGCTAAATTCTAAAGGAAATAGGGGATTAAATGGATTAAAACTAAATGCTTAAAAGCTTAAAAAGTTGTCAATAAGCTGTTGCTGAAAAGCTGCTGCTTATTGCACTGCTTATGTTGCTGCTTATGCTCACTGCTTGCAGAAGCTGCTGCTGCTGCTTTCAGAAGCTGATGTTGCTGCTTACAGAAGCTGTTGCTGCTGCTTTTGGCTGCTGCTGCCGCAAGCTGCTGCTGCTTATTGCTTATCAATCTCTTATATATATATATATATATATAAAATATATATATATATATATATATATATATATATATATATATATAAAATATATATATATATATATATATATATATATATATGTATATTTTTTAATATATATATATATATATATATATATATATATATATATATATATATATATATATATATATATAATATATATATATATATATTATTTTATATATATATATATTTTTTATATATATTATATATAAAATATATATATATATATATAATTATATATATATATACACAAAAAAAAACAAATATATATATATATATATATATATATATATATATATATATATATATATATATATATATATATATATATATACACACACACACTCAATAATATAAATACTTGTATATATATTATGATACATTATGATACATGGAGAAAAATGTAAAGACAAGCAATAACACATCTCTAACATATAAAAATCTAATATTAAAACATGTATTAAATTATTTAAACACAAGTGTCTAATATTGGGAGTTTCCCACATGGACACAAATCACAACAAGGACACTCCTAATAACTCCAAATGGACACGAAATGGACACAAATGGAGACAACCATGGGGGTCATTTCTATGGGTTCAAAATAATCCTATATGCATGTAGGATTGAAATAGAGGGTAGATTTTACCTTCCGGGAGGTGAAATCCAAAGGAACTCCTTCCGATACGACACCGATACGAAGGGATCTCCAAATGGACACGAACCAAAGCCAAATCCTCCCAAACTTGGCTAGCACCCTCTCTTCATGGAGTGGAGAAGAAATAAAGAAGATTTGGTGAAAGAAAGGATTGATTTGGAGATGAATCAATGGAGGTTCCTCTCAAATTTGGGGAAGAACAAGAGAGAAATATTTGTGGATAATAACAAATGATGGCTCATCCCTATCCCCTTCTATTGTGGCCAACCAAGAATGCTAGGAATCCCCTAATTTGTAAAGTCTAAAATCCCCCACCTCATGACTCCTATTAATTTAATTGAAATTAGGGTTTTGGTTTGAGGCTAATTTAGTCTAGTTTGAGTCTCTAATTAATCCAACCTAGTCATGAATATTTAGTCTAACCATACTAACTTAAATATTGTCATGTGGACCATGTCTAACTAATAAGTGGGTCCCACTAGAGTCAAAGCTACCCCGGGTCCCGATACAAGTCGGATTTAGTTAAAATTCGAACTCGATTCAAATAACCCCAAAATAATATCATAAATAATAAAATAATTCCAAAATTATTCTAAAATAAAAAATGACCAAAATACCCATGTTCTTGAAAACTGGAGGTGACAGGTACAAGCCGTTTCATATCGATTCATATGACGGAAAGACCTCTACTAGTCGGTACATGACTTACTTTGAGGTCACAATCGACTACTTGCCGCATAGTGATGCCATCCTCACACGATTATTCATCGAAGCATTGGAGGGGATCGCGTTCGACTGGTACCATAACTTTTCCGACAACTGCATCCATTATTTTGACGGCTTCAAGCACATGTTCCTGGAGAGATTCTACGATATGGGGCATGATGTGACGATGTCATCTCTCATGGACGTCGTTCAGGGAGAGAGGGAGCTAACAAGAAATTATATCGAGCAGTTCCGCCAAACCGCAATGAGATTACCCCAAGGCAATTCCGAGAGCTCCTTGATTGAAATCTGCCAGAAGAAGTTGCTCCCCGCGATTAGCCTCTGGATTGGTGACGATCAATTCAGGGATTGGACGACCTTCATCATAAGTGCTACCAATGCGGAGGCAAAGTTGAAGAAGGCTCGCTAGCTGGGATTACACATCCCAGAAGGAGAAGGTAAGGGCAAATGTCCTGGTTCCACATCTAGCAATAACAACAGTGGCGGCACCTTCAACCGGGATAATAAAGGCAAACAGGCCATGGTCACTGATGCGACCCAGAAGCCCGAACAAAAATAGGCGGAAGGTCAGTGGCCCAAGGTGAATTACTCATTTGAAGATAGTCATGTCAAACCTATCTTCGATATGCTCATACGAGGGGGTAGGATCCAGCTCCCTCCACCAAGGCGCGAGCCCCGAGCGGCAGAAATGGAGGACCCAAAATATTATCACTTCCACCGCTATGTCCATTATTCCACTCATGACTGCTTCCAATTAAAGCGGTACATCCAGAGTCTTATTAATTTTAAAGCTCTGTCGATAGATTTCGAAGAGGTTACTGTGGCGACGAATATGGTGTCAATTCAGTTCGGCGACTTTTCTCTAACAAGCACTCCAGATGGGGTAATACCTGTCCCTTGGGCAACAATGGAGGTTACTAATCTTTTATCCTTCCAGAATCGGACATCTGGATTGGTACCTCTCACCATATCGCGAGAAGAAATCATGTGGGTGCATCCGGACTTAGTGCCCGAAGTTACCCAGGCTGTGTCATCTCCTACCAACGAGAAGAAGGGCAGGAAGTCTAGATCCTATCACACAATTTCAGCCGAAGCTAGAGAAGCGACAGCCATTGTTACCTGGTCTGGGACACAAGTCCAGCCACACTGGAAAGCTCTGTCGAAGATCTTCAGGCGACAATGTTGCCTCCCTCTGATGTTCCAAGGCCATCTCAGCCTCCACTGGCAGATAAGTCCAAGCCAAAGGAAATCCACTTCGACAGGACACTCCGTAACGACGTACCTAAGGGGCCTTGCAAATATTACTGACGAGGATGATGCCACCTCCAGTAGTGATCTTGCAAGTCCTAAGAAAAGATTCGGAAACAAGGTGGTGTCTAATAGCAAAAGATACAAACATAAAGCCATAGAAAGCCCCAGAATCGAACAATGTAAAAGCTAGAATGGAGTCGAGAAGAATAGAACCTGCAATCAGATCCCTAATAGCCTCTACGTCCTCAGCTGCCATGGCGAAAGCTCGCCCCTACTGACCTCCCCTGCCTGCTACTGGTGCTGGATGAACCTCTGTTGTTGAGTCTGCAGCGGTCCCTTCGGCTGCCCTACCGGAGCCTTGGCACCTGCTTCCTAAACTGCTCGTTCTGAAAATATGGGACACTCCCTCAACTGGTACTCTACTGAACCGCAGAGTAAACATCTACCGAGCCTCTTTCTGTAGTTATTCCATCTATGACCTGGCTTCTTATAGAAAGTACAACTAATGGACTGCTGTCTCAGAGCCTGCTGTTGAAGTCTCGGCTGCTACTGCACCTACTGGAAAGGTTCACGGCCCTGTCCCTAGAACTGTCGTGGCTGGAACGGCCTTTGCTGGCACTGGTGCTGAAAGTGAGGCCTCTTGGCCAGGCCACCACTGCCGCTTGCTCCATGGGTATCCTATCCTAACTTGAGCTTCAGCTCAAGATTATCCTCTGCTGCCATGGACCCTATCAGTATCTCTTCAAAAGTGGCGCTCCTATTACTCTTGGTCAAGGACTTGACTTCCTTGACCAATCCCTTCCTGAACCTCCTGGCCTTCATCGTCTCGCTGAGGCCCTCGACGAATCTGTCCAGACGACAGAACTCCCCTACATACTCTTCAATCGCCTGGCTCCCCTGAACCAGACTCTCGAACTGCGTCTCTAAGGCACCAAGTGCTGTATCTGGAAAGAACTTCTCCTTGAAGAGCTTCTTGAAAGCTCCCCAAGTCCGTCCTTCAGTGCCTACTCTGGGGTCCGTCTGATACCATGTGCGAGCCAGGTCCTACATCTGGCTGCCTGCTGCTTCAATCTGAAGTCGGGCTGGTATCTCTGTCAGCCATAATCTCTCTTCGATATCCTTGATCCAATCGTCAGCAAATAAGATCCCCTCTGTGCCTCGAAAGTCCCTTAGACGCATCTTCTGAAACTCCTGGATGCCTGGCATCCTCTACTGATACTGCTGGATCTAGCCAGCCTGCGGCTGTGCCATAACTCGCTTCAATGTCGTTATAGCCAACTGATGGGCATTATCAATGCCCTGCCTGAAATTGGCAGCCTGGTGCTGCTGGACCTCCACCATCTGCTGGAAGAAGGTAAAAAACTGGGCGGCGTCAACTGATCTTGACGGTGGCGGCCGCTGGAACATCTTCGAAATAATCGGAGAAGGCCTCGGAACAGGCGGAGGTGCACCCCCAAAAATGGCAGAAGCTCCGACATAAGAAGGTACCACCAGAGCTGCCTGAGCGGGCTGAGCCGGATGAGAGGTGGAAGACCTCTCAGTAGTATCCCTCTGGCCGGAGCGATGGGATCGTGTATGCACCATCCTTGAGACAAATAAATAAGAAATCAATTACTGAGAATAAAGCGATATAATCAAAGGAGGATAGTTTATTTCAAAGGAAGCAATTAATTAGCAAGAAATTAGATGGCAGGGATTAGATAAGAGTTTTTCTAATGTGATTAAGTACCTCAAAACTGTAGCCTACATCCTACTGCAGGCTGTAGTGATACTCTAGTTCGAATACCACTACAAAATCTAGACCTGCATGGGCCACCACTAAAAACGTGTCACGACCCGCACCCAGTATAAGGGCACAAGAAGTAGGTACGTCCAGCCTACGCCGCAGTATCGACGGTAGAATGTTGTCCTAGGTCACATACATCTAACACAATATATAAGGTACCTGTACAGTATATACACTCCAATCGGAGGACAATACAAAGTATAACTCAATCACAAATCTAAGGTAGAAAGTACGATATGGTAGATAAGATATAGAATCACAAAAGAAATACAAACAGAGGAAATAAGTCTAAGTGTCTAACGACACAACATCAACATCATCCAAATATAATACAACTCAGAATGTCAATACAAAGCTAAATGAAAAGACAAGCCTAGCTAAGCTAATATAAACATAAAGGGTGGTATCCTCAGCCAGAGCTGGATCCTCCTGCATGAGAGTCCAGCTCGCAAGTGTCATCTAAGGTTACTCCATAATATGTAGGACAGAACTCCTCGGTGTCATCTGTAATATTTTCAATAGGTCCAGTCAGGACAGGAACGAGCAAAAAATCTCAACAGATCATATCATGACAGGAATATAAAGCATGCAATAGAGTAAGATACATGAATTGTTGAAAGAAATGTACATAAAAAAGAGAGAGATAACTATACTAGAAATATCTACTATAAGTAAAGAACTACAAGTGACTAGTGGTTTAGAGTACAAGATAGGCATGTGAACAGCTAAAATTTATACATGATTATACTACTGAGTTTATACATGATTACACTACTTGGAATTATTTACATGACTATTTCTACTCTATCGTTCCCCAATCAATACACAAGGTTCTAGACAGGTTATGTTATTTTACATGATTATCACATGGGGGCTCATAAATGAGTGCACATGAAGTTATACATGAGGGCTCTGTGAACATGAGAGTACATGAATTACAAGAGTACACATGAATAGTAAAAGCACAGGAGTACATGATGAAAGTGAAACACACATAACATGAAGTATCTGATGCTCCCGAGGGAGATAACATCTCATAAAAAGATCCACATAGTACCAATCCGTGTTACCAATGTGACAGCATCTAGTAAAGTAATCTAGAGCAAGAATATAAGTCCAAACAAGTATGAAATGATCAGAGAATATACTCGCCTGATATCCTGAATGTCCGATGAGAATATATGTCCAAGTCAGAGTAAATGAGTCCTATTTAGATCAACACAGGTCATAATGTATCCACAATGGTAAAAATAAAATTTACAATGCATTATATATGATTCTAGGTCAATCTAGGCTAAAGTCAACCCTCGGTCAACTTTGGTCAACTGTACAGTCAAACTAGGTCAACTATAGTCAACTGTGGTCAAACTATCTAGGGTTTGGTCAACAATGGTCAACTAGTCTAGGTTAGTCAATTTTAGGTCATGTTTGACCCGTAGTTGACTTTAGTCAACTTAGTCAAGTAGCTAGTCAAAGTTTGCCTAATTTGGCCTATAGGGTCATTTCTAACCACAACTAGCCATAGGCTATATATCCTATACCAATATTATATAGCCTATAGTAAACTACCTCACACACATATATCTATATTATACATTACACACATATATAAACTATATATATATATATATATATATATATATATATATATAGCTAAAAAAGATAGCTACTATATATATATATATATATATATATATATATATATATATATATATATATATATATATATATATATATATATATATTTTCGAGATGGTTTTCTCCCAGGTTTCCCTTTGCTCTTCGCCGGCGTGAATATATATATATATATTTTCGAGATGGTTTTCTCCCAGGTTTCCCTTTGCTCTTCGCCGGCGTGGCTTCCTCCCAGGGCTTCCTAGCCCTCCTCCCCCGGTTTCCCTCATGCCTCGACCTCCGCCCCCTCAGCCGCCGACTTGGCTGGTCGCCGCTACGGCGGTCCAAGGCTGCCAGATCGCTACTCCTTCCCATGGCAGACGACGGTTTCTGCGGCACGCACGGTCGGGCCACCGCCATCCTTCTTTCCGGCCTCTAGGCGCCCAGCCGCCGCCTCAAGGCTCTCAACTGCCGTCCGCCCTCGGTCCACCCCCCTTCGGCCATGTTCTCGGGGTGGACCGCTGACCAGCTCCTGCTGGTGGAGCGCAGCCGCTCAGCCGCGATCGCCGCCCTTGTTCCCCAGCCCAGCAGCGACTCTGGTCTCCACCTCGGCTGCTCGGCCGGCGCCATTCGTCCGAAGGAAGGAGGCCTCCCATTTCCCTCTGTCCCCTTCCCGCTCTTCTCGATTCCAGTACCGCTTTTGAATTCCTTGCAGCATTCGGGAGGTGGAGCGCTCGTTCCTCCATCGAGCCTTGGGCCCTCTTTGGGAGTCGCGCCAGGTGTTGGCACAGTCAACCCCCTAGCTCTGGCTTTAGAGGGGCGCGGTCCATGCGCGTTTCTTCCCTTTAAAGCTTGTTCGGGGGGCACGTGCCCCTCTCGGGTGGTGGACCCACAGGGGTGAGCGCGACCGGCCCTGGCGCCTCCTACTTTCAGGTTTTGGGAGACCTGCCTAGCGCTCCTCAGGCGCAGGCCCTTAATGCGCACTCTCCTGAAGCACCTTCTTCCAGCTCTTTGGCGCAACCCGGGGTTCATTCTTTTAACCTTTTGGCGCGGTCTGGGGACTCTTCCCCCCGCCTCTTGGCACAATCCGGGGTGTCCCTCTTGTCTTTCGGCTCTTCCGGGAGCTTCCCCCTTACCGCGCCCCCCTTAGCCTCTTGGCGCATCCAGATCTCGTGCAACACGGGCCCTCCATCGCGTTAGCGCAGCGTACCATCCCCTGCCCGTACCCTGCCCGGTGCAGCTCCTCCGGGCTGGCGTCTCCTGGTGCCCCCCTAAGGCCAATGCTCCGCTTCCAACGTCGACCCTTTCTCCTTCACAGCTCCAGCAACCTTCTCCAGCTGTCACCCTCCTGCCCTCCCTCCAGAGCTTCGAGGTCCCTCCTCGCGCCTCCTACGTCGAGGACTTAAGGCCTGACCGGAGGAATCTTTCGTCATCGGCCTCTAAGGAGATCCAGCTCCAAGATTTTGAGTTTTCGCCTGCTTCCGTCGGCGACCCCATCAGGGTCCCTTTCGCCGCGTCGGAGATCTCCTCCCGATCCACCTCTTTTTCTAAGTCGTTTGTGCTTAGTTCGGGTCCGACTGCCCGAAGATCTCCCTAGCTGCGGCAGCAATCGCTAAGTGGGGCCTCTCTGCAGCGTACCGGGTCGCTCCGCTCGACCCAAAGCATATGCTCCTTTACCTCTCTTCCGATTTGGATTATGCGATAGTCCGAGCCAAGGGCACAACCAGAATGGGAACGCAGATCGCTAAAGTAGTCAAATGGTCCCCCGAATTCAACCCTAAAATTGATTCAAAAATTATCTCAACCTGGATCACACTCTCCAACCTTCCACTGGTTTGCTTCCCCGCAGCAGCTCTAAAACGGATCACCAGCTCCTTTGGGACCCTGGTAGCCATCGCCGAAGAAACTCGCAACCTCTCTAAGTACAACTACGCGAAGATATGCGTGGAGTTAGACCTTGCGAATGACCCCCCCAAAATCATTGAGATAGAGCTCGGAGATGTTACTCACAGCCAACCGCTGGTCTACGACAACAACATCATCATCTGTAAAGACTGCCAGATGAGCGGTCACCTAATTCAGTACTACTTCAGAGCTCACCCTGAACTAAAAAAGAAAATCCTGCGCACCCCTAGCGCGGCCACAGGCCATAGAGACCCCGCCACTATCATACACAAATCAAATCCTGACCCCCTCCCTCAGATAGAAGGCCAGACTCGCCCTCTTTCGCTCGTCCTGGCCAGCCATGCTATCGTCCCTTTCACTCCCCCTATCCTCTTCCTCTATAACTCATTCGAACTCCTATTAGGCACCCCTTCAGTTGACGCCAACAATGACCACAACGAGCATCCTTCTACCACCTCCGGTCAACAAGATCCCCCCAAGACTAGAGGCCCCGTACACCACCCAAACGCCCTCAACACCCAACCCCTCATACAACCTGAGAACATCATACTACCCCCCCACGACGCTTCTCACTCCACCAAATCACCAGTCGACCTCCCTCCACATCCTGGAGAGGACGCAACGGTGATCAGCTCTGAGCAGTTAGAGGAACACCGACCAGACATAGAGCCCCTTCGAGATCATTTCACCCTCCCAAAGGACGTTCAAACCTCACTCAGCTATACCTTAATTGGCAGATTCTGGCAAGCCCAAGAAGCAGGATTTCTGGACCATGGCAACCCCTTATGCGCCCTGGAAGAACAAGACAACGACTCACCTATCACCGACACCGACGTCGAGGGAAGCAGTGAGCAAGGCCGGACCAACAAAGATACCGAAAGCAACGGGCCCACCAGCATACTAACCAAAAAAACCTCCTCCAAGAAGAGCAAAAACAATCAAAAGTCGATGACAACTAGGAATACAAGGTCCGCAATGAAGCACAATCACCCTCATCCCAGCCCCTTGTCCAATGCTTAATATCATCTCCTGGAATGTGAGGGGGCTCGGCAACAAACCGACGATGAACAGATTGCTCAGCATCAAGAAGACTCATCGCATTGATCTATTAATCATTATCGAACCTAAAATCCCTCAAAGTAGAATAAAAACCATTAAACTCAAGTTAGGCTTCCCGCAGGCCATCGCTGGTTGCAATGACATCTGGCTCTTTCTTGCACAAGATTTCAAATTTGGCATCATTTACGACTCTCCCCAGGCTCTCACCTGCTGGGTCGAACACCCGGCCCTCAAGTCTCGTTCTACCCTCTCAGCTGTTCATGGCAGTTGCGACATCCCTGAGCACAGATTGCTCTAGGCAGACCTGCTGAGGGTCCATTCCCAGGGACTCCCGTAGCTTTGCATTGGAGACTTCAACACAGTATCTTGCAGAGAGGAGAAGTTTGGTGGTCGCCCTCCTCCCAAACCAGCGATGGATGATTTCAACAATTTTATCTTTCTCGGACACCTCACCTCCATCCCCTTCCTCGGTAGTGCATTCACCTGGTGCAACATGCAGGAAGGCCATCGGCAAAAACACTCCAGATTAGATCGAGCGTTGTTTAACGAAGGCTGGACCGACATGGGCTTAATCACTAATCTCTCTCATCTGAACTCTACCGAATCTGACCACTCCCCTCTCCTCGACCAGATCACCAACAATCACACCAGCAATAAGAAAGCTTTTCATTTCTTCGACTTTTGGCGTCACCACCCCCAATTCCAAACATCGTGGCTTCTGCTTGGAACTCCGTCTCGGTCCTTGACCCGATGGCTAGAATGGCGACTAAGCTTAAAGCCACTCGTAAGGCCCTCTCGTCCTGGAGCTTAGAGGCCTACGACGACATCTTCCAGGCTATCAGGGAGGCGGAGGACGACGTCACTCGCACGGAGTCCATATTTGCCATTAACAGATCCCCGGAGGCCCGCGCCTCCCTCAACTTCGCCAAAGCCCTTCTTAAATTCAGGCTGAGAGTGGAGAACGAATTTTAGAGATAAAAAGCTAGATTGACGTGGGACACCGACGACGACCGGAACTCCAGGTTCTTTCATGCATGCGTCAAAGGACGCAAGAACAAATTAAAATTACACCGGATCCTCGACGACAACGGCAACCTAGTTGACGACCAGGCCGGTATTCAGGCCACGGCGACAAACTTCTACTCCAAGCTTTTCACCAAAAAGCGGATAGTACACGACGAGACGCTTTTGTCGGTTATCCCATCCCTCATTAGCGATCAAGACAACGAGACCCTGCTGACCACCACTTCGGAGGAGGGGGTCAAAGCTACGGTCTGGTCCATTAATGAGCACAGTGCCCCTGGGCCGGATGGTTTCAACGGAGTATTCTTCAGAGCTTGTTGGAACATCATTAAAACTGATTTAGTCGAAGCCATAATAGCCTTCCTCCAAGGGGCCAGATATCCTAAGTCAATTTCAAGCTCCAACATCATCCTTATCCCCAAGAAAGATAATCCAAAAAACTTTAAAGACTTTCGTCCAATCAGTCTCTGTACCTTCACCAATAAGATCATATCCAAGATCGTCGCCTCTCGGATGTCTGATCTCCTCCCCAAGATCATCTCCGAAGAGCAAAGCGGGTTTGTCAAAGGTCGCCATATAACAGACAACATCCTCCTTGCGCAAGAGATGATCACGTGCATGAAGTTCCCGTCGAGGGGGGGAACGTGGCCATCAAACTTGACATGGAAAAAGCGTATGACCGCCTGGACTGGCAATTCATGATTTGGGTTTTCAGGGCCTTTGGCTTTTCCGAAACATGGATTGACATCGTCTTCAGATCCATCAATAATGCATGGTTCTCCACCGTCATCAACGGCCAGGCTATAGGATTCTTTCGTTCTAACCGCGGGGTTAGACAGGGGGATCCGCTCTCTTCTATCATTTTTATCATTGCAGCCGAAGCCCTCAGCAGAAGCCTTAATAGTATGCCCAGAATGTCCGGTTTTAACCACTTCCACACCACCAGCGGTTGTCCACTTATCACTTACCTGGCCTACGCCGACGATATCCTCATCTTCTCCTCCGGAGACAGCGGATCGATCGAAGCCGTCTTGAGTATGATCGCCAGATACACCACCTTCTCCGGTCAGCACGTCAACAGCAACAAGAGCGTCATATACACTCATCACAAAGCAGACAGAACCCGCTCTACTTTGCTCGCCAACATGACCTACTTCAGCACGTCATACCCCTCCTTCCTTTACCTTGGATGCCCGCTGGTGTACGGAAAGGCCAACTCAGGTATATACGAACCCCTTGTTGACAAGATCCACAAACTCATCGCAGGATGGCATAACACAACCTTATCCCCAGGGGGCAAAATGATTCTCATCAAACACATCCTTTCATCCATCCCGATGTACATCCTGGCCGTTTGCTCCCCATCCTTGAAGGTGCTCCACTCTCTCGAATCCCTCTTCGCCAAGTTCTTCTAGGGCCATAACGACGGCAAGGATAAACATCACTGGGCCGGATAGGAGTCGATGGCCAAACCTACTGATGAAGGAGGCCTGGGCTTCTGCAGACTTGCCCACATCGTGGACGCCTGCTCCATTAAGTTATGGTAGAAGTTGCATACCAAGACCTCCTTATGGACGAGGTTTATGATAGCTAGGTACTCCAGATTCTCCCATCTGTCGGAGGTGTGCACTAACAACATATCCTCATCATCGTGGCGCCGCATCATTCGGGGTTGTAGCATCGCTAAACCTCTCATTCGTTTCCAGTTGAGAGACGGTCGATCTCCGGCCTGTTTGGAATGGTGGTTAGGTACAGATATCATTCATCCCAACACCCTTACTCCGTAGGGCTGCAAAATTAGAGACCTTTAGGAGGACAGTTCCGGATAGAATTGGAGGAAGGTCAGAGATTGGCTGGGCCAGCCGACGACCAACCGCCTTCTTGCGGCTAATCTGCAGATTTCAGAAACACACGACACTTGGAAATGGTCTTCCAACCCGGGTAGGACATTCACCTTGGCTTCCGCCAGACTCGTTGTCAGAGACAGAGAAGTGTCGAACATCATTTATGCCAAATTTTGGCAGGCATGCCTTCCCATCAAATGGTCTATCCTTATCTGGCACGCTATTCGCCGAAAGATTTTGACGAATGATATCATCGGAACTATGGGATTCAGCCTCGCTTCAAAATGCCACTGCTGCGAGAAACACAAGTCGAAATCAGCATAGCACATCCTTATTTCGGGAGATCTGGCTGCAAGCATATGGTCCAAGCTTTATTATAGTCTTGACATTGCTCAACCGACTTGGGGCTTCTACGATCTCCTGGCCTTCTGGAGCCGCTCCCACGGACATCAGATCGTAACAGCCGCCGGTATTTGGGTTCTTTGGAAAAACAGAAATAAATTCAGATATGATGGACGCCAAATCCACCCTACATAGTTGTACAGAGAGGTCATTAGACAATGATACAAAGTCTGGAGGCGCTGCTCTCACATCTCCAACTCATTCTGGGAAGCCCTGGCTTAGGCCGTCCTCCCCCCTTCTTTTTGGTGTGCGCATCTCGCACTTGTCTCTTTTTGTCCTTTTGTTGCGTTTAACGCACTTACTTGTATAGGCTTCGACATTTTGCGCCTATTTCTTCAATAAAAGTTGGGGGTTAATATATATATATATATATATATATATATATATATATATATTTTTCAAAAAAAAAAAAAATTTATATATATATATATATATATATATATATATATATTATATATATATATATATATATATATATTATATATACAATACATATACATTAGATATATACATACATTTAAAGATATTAAAAATATATATATATAAAATATATATATAATATATATATTATATATATATATACATATATATATTTTATTTTTTATTTTTTTAATAAAAACCCCTCTCTATTTGTTGAAAGGCATAAAATGCCGAAGCCAAGCCAAGTATACAAGACACAAAATAACAAAGCCTATACAATCATACCACCAAAAAGGAGCGAAGAGGGATGGAAGGACCTCCACAAACAAGAGCTAAGGGAGGGTAGACGGCCCAAAACGTACTCGGAGTGGTGGGAGCATCGGGTGCTCCACTTTCGGCACTGACGGAAGACTTCCCGGATGATCTGATCAGAAGTGTATTGGTGGCCTTCATATCTCGTCTTGTTGCGATTTTTTCTTAAAAACACCCACGTTGCGGCCGCTACGACGATCTGGTGGCCGTGGAAAGCAAAACCCCAGGCACCTGCCAGATCGTAGAAGCGTCCACCGCCCGGCTCAATGTTGTAGAGCTAATTGAGGGTCCTCCACGAATTGCCTGGCAGGGTCCCTTAACAAAAGATGTGGTCAATGGTCTCCATCTGACGATCCGGGCAGCAATTGTAGGCTGACGCAAGACTAATCCCGATAGTGTTGAGGATGTCGTCAGTGGGCAGTCTCTTGTTTATGGCTCTCCATATGAGGATAGACCACTTCTTGGGGATACAGCTTTGCCGATAGTACACAATGGGGTGATGCGGCTGGCCTGGCCCAATGATAGCATTCCTCGCGGACCTTACTGAAAATGCCCCTGAAGCTTTCAAGCATCCATCTAAGTGCATCGTCTTCACTGCCTATGGTAATTTTGAGCTGGCAGATGCTAGTCACTGCTTCATCACCAGCCCAATCCCGGATTTCGTCCCAGTGCCAGTCGTTAGTGGAGAAGTTCCACAAGTCTCTGATTCTGCTATTTCTCGGGGGTAACCAGAAGACTAGGGATTAAGCTGTCCATAGACCATCGCTCAGGAATGGGTTCGACTTGCCGGTTCACAATATGAGTCTCATTGCGGGCTCGACGAGGTCGCGACCAACAAGGATACGACGCCAGGCCGTCGATGATCTGCTGTTCGATATGGCCAGTGTTGGGTGAGTGTGTTTGAAGTACCTGGCCTTCATAAATCTGGTCCATAAGTTCTTGCTCACGCGGAGGTTTTACCACAAATTCATGGAGAAAGAATTAACGATGTGGGTAAACTTAGTAAATCCCAGACCTCCGACCTCGGAAGGTCGAGCCATCGATTTCCAGCTAGCCCAGTGGTGCTTGTCTTGACCATTGTAATGCCGCCAGAAGAAGTTACAGAAGATCTGTTCGATCGAATCAACAACCTTCTTGGGCGGGGGAGCACGCAGCCAGGGTGTGGATGGGGATGGATGCAAGCACGTGATTGATAAGGATCATCTTGCCACCCGGGGACAAAATGGCATTATGCCATCCTTCAAGTTTCTTTCTGATTCTAGCTATCAGGTTCTCAATGAAGCGAGTATTGGATTTCCCGTACACCAGGGGACAACCGAGATAGTTGAACGGGTGTTGGGCAACTGAGAAAGATGTTAAGTTGGAGAGGTTGGTAGCGTGCTCTTTTCTAATGTTATGGTGGGCGTAGATAATGCTCTTGGAGTGATTGATCTTCTGACCTGAACATCTGTAGTACCTCTGCAGGGTTTTGTGGACTACATCCACCGCTCAACATCCCCAGAGGAGAAGATAAGTAAATCGTCCGCGAATGCCAGGTGGGTGATAGTAGGGCAGCCACTGGAAGTGTGATATTGTTGGAAGTTCGGAGTACCGACCATATTGTTAAGGTTTCTACTCAGGGCGTCCGCAGCAATGATAAAGACGGTGGAGGATAGGTATACATATATATATATATATATATATATATATATATATAAGTATATATATATATATATATATATATATATATATATATATATATTAAAAATATATATATATATATATATATATATATATATATACTTTTATATATACTTATATATATATATACATATATATATAAATATAAAATATATCATTTTTTTTAAGAAAACCCCCTCAATTTATTAATGACCGCTTAAAGACCGCAGGCAAATTCCGTATACAAGGCGCAAAATGCCGAAGCCTATACAGGTATACCAAAAAAGAAGGAGGGGAAGGCGAAACAATCGCCAGGGGCTACGGTGGTAGCACCGACCAGAATGCTCTCGAACTGTGGGAACACGGGGTGCTCCGTTTACGACATTGTCGGGCAATTTCCCGAAAGAGCTGGTTTGCCGAGTAAGGGTGACCTTCGTATCTCGCTTTGTTGCGATTCTTCTAAATGAACCATGTAGCAGCCGTTGCGACAATCTGGTGGCCGTAGAAAGTAGAACCCCAGGAATCCAGAAGATCGTGGAAGCGTCCACTACCCTGTTCAGTGCTGAATAGTGGTTAAGGGTTATCCAAGTCCTGTCTGGCAGCGCCCCATATCGGAAGATGTTATCGATAGACTCCGTCTGACGCTCGGAGCAGCAGGAGCAAGCTGATGCTAAGCTAATCCCGATGGTGTTAAGGATGTCATCTGTCGGCAGTTTCATTCTAAGGACTCTCCACAAGAGGATGGACCACTTCTTGGGGATGCAAGAATGCCAATAGTGGGCCATGGGAAGGTACGGCCGACCGGCGCCCTGGATTGCGGTTCTCGCCTACCTCACCAAGAATGCCCCTGACGCCTCGAAGGTCCATCTCAACACATCCGCCTCGCCACCAATGCGTAACCCTCGCTCTCGGATGCCATCTGCGTATCGTTGCGGACCACTCACGAATCTGGTCCCAGTTCCAGTCGTCCGTAGAGGGGTTCCATAAGTCTATCATCCTACAATCTCTCGGGGTCTCCGTAAGACTCGGGATCATGCTATCTCCAACCCATCTCTCAAGGAATAGGTTCGAGTCGCCTGATCCCAGCTGGAGTCTCATTGCAGGCTTAGCAAGTTCGCGGCCGATAAGATGCGACGCCAAACCGCTGAGGATCTGCAGTTGGATATGGCCATCGAGGGGTGGATTTGTTTGAAGTATCTGCTTTCAAAAACCTGCTCCATAAGTTTTGCTCGTACGAAGATTCCACCACAGTTTTATCAAGAATGCTTTAACAATGTGAGTATTTTGGTGAATCCCATTCCCCCCTCTCCAATCGGGTGAGCCATAGAATCCCAGCTGGCCCAGTGATGCTTATCTTGGCCGTTGCTATGCCCCCAGAAGAAATTATAAAAGATCTGTTCGATCGAAGAAAGAACCCTAATGGGCGGCGAGCACGCAGCTAGGGTATGGATGGGATAGAGGATAGCACGTGATTGATGAGGATCATCTTGCCACCTGGGGATAAGGTGGCGTTGTGCCACCCTTCCAGTTTCTGATTCTGGTGGTCAAGTCCTCGAAGATGCTGACGTTGGATTTTTCGTACACTAACGGACACGCGAGATAGGTGAACGGAAGCTTAGCAACCGAAAAGGATGTTAAGTTGGAGAGTTTATTGGTGTGCTCTCTATTGATGTTGTGGTGGGTGTAGATAACGCTCTTGGAATGATTGATCTTCTGGCCGGATCATCTGGAGTACCTCATCAGGTGTTGTGAACCACCGCCACCGCACCTTCATCCACGGAAGAGAAGATGAGTAAGTCGTCTGTGAATGCCAGGTGGTTGATGATAGGGCAGCCACTGGATGTATGATAATGCTGGAAGTTGGAGATGTTGACCATATTGTAAAGGTACCTACTCAGGGCGTCAGCTGCTATGATAAAAATAATGGAGGATAGGGGTCGCCCTGTTTCACCCCGCGGTGGGATTTAAAAAATCCTTCAACGTGGCCATTGATGACCGTGGAGAACCACGAGTTGCTGATGGATCTCCAACGATATTGGTCCAAGTTTTCCGAAAATCTGAAAGCTCTGAAAACTCAGATCATGAATTGCCAATCCAGTCTGTCATAAGCATTCTCCTTGTATATTTTAACGACAATGTTGCCTCCCCTCACAGGAAATTTTATGAAGGTGATTAACTCTTGGGCCAGCATAATATTGTCCTGGATGTTCCTTCCGCGGACGAACCCGCTTTGCTCCTCCGAGATGATCTTGGGGAAAATGCCAGCCATTCTGGTGGCAATAACCTTAGATAATCTTGTTTGTGAAGTTATAAAGACTAATGGGTCAAAGTTGCAGGATGACTCCGGGTTGTCTTTTTTAGGGATAAGATCAGGTTGGCGCTCGAGATGGATTTGGGGTATGTTGCACCTTCGAAGAAAGCGATCGCCGCTTCGGTGATGTCTTGCTTGATAATATCCCAGCATGTGCGAAGAATACCCTCGAGAACCCGTCCGGACTTGGCGTACTGTGCTCGTTCAGGGCCCATACTGCATCTTTAACTTCCTGAGCTGTGGGAGGGCGTTCAACTGGGCGTTGTTGGTGTCGTAAATGAGGCGTAGGATTTGGTCTAGGAATGATCTATCTTTATGGACAGACTCTTTGGAGAATAGTTTGGAATAGAAATCCTTGGCTGCCTCTTGGATGCTATTTTGGTCGGTAATGATATTTCAATTGTCATCGGTAGTCCTGTGAATCGAAAGCTTCTGTTTGTGCCCGTTAACGTAGGCATGAAAGTACTTCGAGTTTTTGTCCCCCACGCTGTCCCATTTCAACCTCGCTTTGTGTTTCTAGAAATCGGTCTCCACTTTGATCCTGAATTTAAGCATTGCCTTAGTGAGGCTGAGGGCTCTTCTAGCCGCTAACGAGCGGTCCGTGACGACCATGGCTTCGGCCGGGTGACATCGTCCACGGCTACCGAACGACTTGAAAGATATCTTCGTAGGCGAGCTTGCTCCAAGCAGACAGGGCTTTCCTGGTAGCTTTAAGCTTGTTGATCACCCGGGCAAGGGGTTGGAGGAGTCCTCGCGGTTCCATGCTTCCGCTACGATGCCCAGGAACGGGTGGTGCCCGGTCCAGAAGTCGAGGAATTAGAAGTTCTTTTTGGATGAGGTAGTCTTATTTTTTATCTCAACCAACAGGGTGTGGTCTGATTCTGTGGAGTTGAGGTGGGACAGATTGGTGGTGATCCCCATACCGTGCCAGAAGGCATTCGTGAGGGCCCTGTCTAGCCTAGAGTATTGACGACGGTCGCCATCCTGTATGTTACACCAGGTGATTGCATTGCCAGTGAACTGGAGAGAGGTTAGGTGGGCATTAAAGATAAAGTTGTTGAAGTCAAGCATGGCCGGGGCGGGTGGGGCGACCTCCGATTTTCTTCGCGCTACAGGTGATCGCATTGAAGTCCCCAATGCAAAGCCAAGGGGAGTTGGTGTGGAGGTGATGGATGTCAAGGAGGTCGTTCCAGAGTTGTTTCCTCTCTGCAACATCGTAGCTGCCATGGACCGCGAAAGGATTACGCGATCGGGAAGAATTGGGTGATTGAACCAACAGAGAGGGCCTGCCGGGAGTCCTGGATGACTCCTAATTTGACGTCCTTCGTACAGAGGATCCAAATATCGAGTCTGCCTGCTATGGACATTGGAAGGCCCAGTTGCAGTTGGATGGATTTTAATCTTTTGGAGGGGATTTTGGGTTCAATAATGATGAGGATGTCTATCTTGTGGATTTTTTGCAGATTGGTTATTCTCCTTAACGTCATTTTGTTCGCCAGACCACGGACATTCCAGGATAGGATGTTAAGCATTAAGGGTGTTGTGGGGGGGGCGGCGGATCTGGTTTGGATGGTGGCGGTTTCAGTGTGTCTGTGGTAGGCATTGGCCTTGCTCGAGGTAGAAAGTCCTACCTCAGTTGATGGGGGAGATCAATACATGATTGCTCCTTCGTGGCCGATTGCTGACTGACCGATTCTCCGGCTGAGTTCTCCAGTGGGATGATTATAGAGTGACTGATGCTCCCTGTCAGGAGATTGGATTGCTGAAGAGGGAAACCCGCGGCTTGGACCTGGAGCCCTCTCCTAACTAGGTCTGGCCCTAGAATAGCTAAGGCCTCAACCACGGTGTCTTCGGTGGTAAGTTGTTGATTGGCTTCGGGTATGTCTGCGAACTGTTCTACGCCTATCGGATTGGGGAGAATCTCGGTGAGCGCGCGGTTCGCTAGGGGAGAGGTTGTCTCCTGTGGGTCTTCCACGTCCTCCGAATCAAGAGCGTCGAACTGGTTGGATAGGGTGAGAGCATGGGTGCTGTGGGGAATCAATGCTTTGCAGGAAGATTCGCTCATGTCAGACGAGCCGTCACCAGAGCCGAATCGAGTGTACAATTTGGCGGGATAGGATAGGTGGCATGGGTGTCCTCCCCTCAGTTGGCTCGCTGTCTTTTCGGGGTGGTTTCTTCTTTAGTTCTGGATGAAGTCTGTGGCAGTGATATATATATATATATATATTAATATATAATATATATATATATATTATATATGTGTGTGGTGTGTGTGTGTGTTGTGTGTGTGTATATATATACATATATATATATAAATATATATATATATATATATATAAAAATATAATATATTTTTTTTATGTGTGTATATATATATATATTTTTTTATGTGTGTATATATATATACACACATACATACATATATATATAGAGAGAGAAGGGGTATATATTTGTGTGTGTGTGTGTATGTGTGTAGAGGGTGTGTGAGCGTATACCTGTGTGTGTGTGTCCAGGTTTGTGAGTGTGGGGGTGTGTGGATAAAGTGTGTGTGTCAATGACAGCCAGGTATGTGTGTGTATATAACAGATTATAGGGTGTGTGTTTTCAGATTATAGGGGGGTGTGTGTATGGTGTACATGTGTGTAATGTGTTACCCATACAAGCATACACACTATACCTACACCTACAATCCCAAATACAACCCAAATCATAACCCAACATCAAAACACAGTTAAATCTCAGATTTTCAAACATTAAACCAAACCTAAAAATCAAATCAAAACTCATTCCCAGGTTTCAGTGTGTGTACAGCATCAGACAACACCATTCAAACCCTCACCCAACCCAATTCGAATACCAAAACACATGGAAACCCTAAATCAGTTGGGCACAGTGTCTAGCCTACCTGTATCCTAATTAGTGACGTGTCCACGTATCTAGAGGCTGGACACGAAGTGTCAAAACCACACGAAAATAGTGGTGTCAGAACTGTGCAGACCACAGTGTGGTCGAGAGGTGTCTGGTCGCATAGGATACGACACAGTGCACGTGTCACCTCATGCTCGTATCCATAATTAGAGGGGGACTAGGGCTATACGTAGGACACATCACTTCATGTCTACGTCGTGTCTAGGGCTGACACGAACCCCGTATCAGAACACAAAATCTGCCTATGCACAGTCAGTATAAATCGCGGTATGCACGATTTCATGTCCGACACGCATCCAATCGACACAAAACTTGGGGGCTAACTTTTCAGTCATGTCCCCTACCACCATACCAAATGGCAGCTATCCACGTGTCCTACACGAGGAGAAAACCCCCTCGAGTAGCAGGACACAGTGCATAGCCCTCGTGCTGCATGTCCGTGTCCATTTTGGACACGAAGACGACACGAATTTGATCTCAGTCCTTGGGGGATTCAAACACATATGAAAGGCTACCTAAACATGTAACTAGTTTCAGAAAATACAAATAAAAAGTTCTCACAAGTATTTCATCAAACACCTTCACTAGTACTCTGATACGTGTCCGATACGCGTATCAAATGGACACCAACTCCTACCAAACTTGGCCTATAGGTCCGTGGTGCCTAGATGCATGCTCCTATGAAGAAAAATCAGAATTTAGAATGAGTTTAACGGGTTTTACCTATTGAGAGTAAAATCTCAATGAAAGGCTGAGAGATGAGATCCTCCTTCTAATTGCCATGGTCCTATGAGCTCCAAATCCTTGCTATCTAGCCTCCAATAGCCTCCACAGCAGTAATAGAGTCCAATGCAAAAGACTAGGCTCAATTTGGAGTTAATTTGGATAAATGGTAAAGATTTAGGAAAGAACACTAAACTAGGGCTTGAGATGTAATGAAAGGAGGCAAGGGGATTGATGGGATGTTATATAGGGAGGAATGCCTTGCTTGTCCTTCCACTTAGTTAGGGTTAGGGTTTTGATTCATTAGGTAGCTGTGGGCTTCTCTCTTGGTAAGATTCTAAGCCTTCTAGTTAAAGGGCCCATGTCCAATTAAGCCTCAAGCTAAAATATCTAACTTTACTAAATATCTATATATTTTCTAACTTAGCCGTTAAGTTGTAATTCTCTAACTTAGTCTCTAGGATCATGACTAACCTCTAGATTAGGCCAATTCTAGGTTAAGGGCTAACATAACACTTAACTGTTAGTTAAATAATATAAATTCAAATAATTCACAAATGACCAAAATACCCACAGGCTAAAAAGTGGTAGTGACACGAAGCGAACCTCCTTTTGCTTCTGCCTGTCTGCAGCAGGAGTCTGAGACAGGCCTGCTTCTGATGTATCAAGAGCAGGGTTGTAGTTGGTGGAGGTGCTGCCTTCTCTGGAGCTTTCTTCTCCTCTTGCTGCCGCACCGAGCGAGTGGTCACCACGGTATCATCGGTCGATGCTGAGACCATACGACATATCCAGCGTATCCACGTCGTTGAAGGTATAAGTCTCCCTCGGCTTCTGCGCTCTGCAGACTTGGGGTTCACGGTTACTGAACCTTTGGAGATGTTGACGGTCATGGCTTGTTTGCCTTTTCGTCCTTGGGGTTGTTACTAGACGAGGTCTCCCCTTGTCTTCGAGAGAAGGAAAGTTTAATCCCAAGAGCTGCGCATCTTGGGCTTTCTTTTATGCCACATCCGCCTCTATAATGAAAGGCGTCCACTCTGTACAAGGAGCATTGTGAAACAATTTGATTGCAGGCGACATGTTCTTGCGTCATGAGTCCATAAGCATGGGCTCGAGCATGCCAGGCGGTAGCCTCAAAGCTGCCTGACGGAAGCGCTCGATGTATGCACCGACAGGCTCTTTCTCTCTCCAGACGACCTCCATGAAAGTTGACATCATCATGTCCATCCCTCCTTCATAGAATCGGTAGATAAAGAGGTCTTCAGGTCCTCGAACGATGAAATACAGTCATCCGGAAGACTGCAGAACCACTCATAGGCTACCCCCTGCAGGGCTCCTATGAATATGTTGGTAAGGAGGGCGTCGTTCTTTGGTAGGTTCCCTGTTACTGAGGTAAAGTACCTCAAGTATCGTCGAGGAGACTCCTTTCCATCGAAGGGCGTGAGCGTCTGCGGATTGTATTTAGGAAGGTAGACTACGTTGTCCCACCCAACAGGATATGGCTGCCGAATCCCCATCTTTCGGAGTACTGCTTGCTTCTCTTTGGCATCATAGCGAGCATACAGTTCCTTGATGGCCTGCTGTATCTCGGTTGATATTGCAGGTCTTGTGGTCGATGGAGTAGACGACAATGGTACCGCTTAGTTAATGATGGGCAGCTTACTGGATCCGTCGTTAGATGTCGAGTCAAGCGTAGGTATGGAGGCAGTGGGGACCAAACTCCCCTTGATCTCCAGTATGATAGAGACAGGGTACGAGTACGTAATAGCGCCCAGCCTACGCCACAGTGTCGGCGGTAGAATGATGTTCTAGGTCATGAACTATATCTAACATAATATGAATACTCTCCAAAAAAGGCCAATCACTGAAGGTACAACTCAATCACAATCTATGGTAGAATATAGCACGATGGAATAGATAAATCCTCAACTGAGGTACAACAGTAATGAAATAACATAAGTCTCAACAACTACCAGTCTCCATAATAATACAACTCTGAATCCAGACAACTACTAACATAAAAATAAGGAACAGTCTAGACTAACTACACTAAGCATGGGTATCATCCTCAGCATCTGCCTGAACCTCCCCTGGGGTCCAGGTCGCGAGTGTCATCTAGGCAAGCTCCATAGTAAGGGGTGCAGGGTTCCTCATCATCCTCTATAAAATTTTAAACAGGTCCAGTCAGGACAGGAGCGAGCAATACATCTCACGCAGATCATAACAGGTTAGAAAATATAAACATGCAAGAGAGTACGATACATGAAACTGAAAGAAGGTACATGATGCAAATAAAGAGAGAACTGTAATAGAAATATCTACTCTAAGTAGAGAGCTACTAGTGACTAGTGATTTAGAGTACAAAGTCGACATGTGAACGGCTGGATTTGCACATGAATATACTAAAGAGGCGCACATGGTTATACTACTTTAGAATTGTTCACATGACTATTTATACTCCCCCATACCCCAATCAATACACAAGGATCCAGACAAGTTATGTTACGTACAAGATTTTCACATGAAAGCCCATAGATGGGTGTACATGAATTATACATGAGGGCTCAGAAACTGAGTGCACATGAATTCCACATGAAGGCCCATGAAGGGTACACATGAATTATAGGTCATACGTGAATTACACGAGAAACATGACCGAACATGATAGCACATGAGAGTGCACGAGCGAGCACAAACGAACATGAAGCACATGAGAAACATGAATAACATGAGAGCGAGGAATACACGATGTATATGAAACACACGACATGATATAGATTCTCCCGAGGGGGATAACATCTCAATGTAGGGATCCATATATTATCAATTCGTGATAATATCGTGACAGCATCAAATAAGGTAAACTAGAGCAGGAATATAGTTCTAAGCAAGTTATAAAATGATCAGAGAATGTACTTGCCTGGTATCTGAATATTTGAAGTAAATGTACTATCCGAGATGAGGTACCTAAATCCTAGTTAGAGCAACACAAGTCAAGAAGTCTACAGGGGATGATAATTGTAATCTACAATACATCTGCATGTTGTCTAGGTCAAACTAGACTAAAGTCAACACTTGGTCAACTCTAGTCAACTACACTAGTCAACTAGGTCAACTAGGACAAGTCGTAGCCTAAACAAGTCTAAGAAGTCTCACTAGGCCTAACCAAGCCTAGGCTAGCACTCATACATCATCACAAGGGCACATCTTATTTAGCTATTAATCATGAATTCATATATATATATATATATATATTAAAAATATATATATATATATATATATATATATATATATATAATATATATATATAACAACATTACCCATACAATATGTAAATAGAGAGAGAGAAAAACTAGCATGTAAGGGCCTATGTGGTTGGTGTGTGTACATGGTTGTAGACATGAAAGAGTATCAAAATACTAACTATTCTATGCATGGCATATGGGTTAAACTATCTACCTTACAACATCTAATTGTACTTAACATGCATGGCTAACAAGTATACATCTATATTGGGCATAAGCATTCATTCCTATATAGATCAATTTATTTACAATTCAATTATCATATCAACATGTTATATATATTTACATATCCAATATATAGGTTACATTTACTTTAAGTTAATACAAATGTGTGAGGGATACACTCAACCATATATGCCATAGCTATATACATACATAACCAATTATCTCATGCATACATACACATCATCTAACACACAATGCCTCTATATTATATATATGTATACATCAACATACACCAATCCTACACACATTAGATATAGCTATAGAGGGAAGGAAAAGAAGAGTAAGGCACGACAAAACATTCTCAGTTTTCTGTGTGTGTGTATCCTCAGGAATGAGTTTTGTGGGTGTGTGTTAGATAGGAGAAAATAGTTCATGGAGAATGAGTGATGTGAGGGTGTTATCACATAGCAAGAAGGGGGGTTTGTTAGTGTATACCTGTGTATGTATGTGTCTAAGTGTGAGGGGGGTGTCTCATTTGTATAGGGGCACAAGTGAAGGTGGAGGGTTAGTAGTACATGACATGTGTGTGTATGTGAATAGGAATCTCAGTTGTGTGTGTGTTTGTGACAGTGGTGTGTGTGGTCATGAGTGACAAACAAGTGTGGTATTTCAGTTTTTTTCCAGGCAACAGTGGGGGTTACTTCTCAGTTATTGTCAACATTTCAATGTCCCTAATCTCACTGTCAGCCCAACAAGTTCTGAACCAATTAGGAATCAATCAATGTGAACTCAGGATATCATCTCAGTCAATTCTAACCCCAAACCTAAATTGAATATCAGAACAGTAATTTCCCATGCCTACAGCAAGATCAACCCATTCTCAGGTTTTTCAGATTAACACATGACAGTACAGAGTTCTCAGGGTGTGTATTTTTACATACAGTGGTGTGTCAAGAAACATGGTGTATACATTAGAGAGCAGTAATGGTTTAGTTCTCAGAAAAATATGATTTAGATAGGGTTCTCAGGAAAATAGCAAATGACAGTTTACATATAGTGAGATATTGCACTGGCTGCAGGAAACTGGGTGTTCGAACATTCAAAAGCCAATCAAATCACCATAATTCAAACCCAGGCATAGCAGTTATGATTAGGTTAACAAATCAGTATGTTAACGTAGCAAGCAACATGAATTTAACATTTAAAACTTCATAAAAAACTGGAAAATAAAATCATACACTGATACTTAAACAGTTCATCCGATACCTATTCAAAACCTAAGATTATTAATCAAAAACTTAATAATACATCAAACAAATGGTTGGTAATCGATCTAGCACACGTGTACGTGTCAACCATGCCGTATCGTGTCCAAAAATGGGACACGAATGTGTCCAAATAAGTCAAAATACCCAAAACACTGAACTGACACAGCAGTGTCGTACAGCGAGGACGGAGCCTCGTGCTCACGACACAGAGCGACAGGTGTCTCATGCTCATGCATGTGGGTTCGCCTAGGATAGGGCTAGGGATCTAGCACCCTAAATCGGGTCGAGGTCGTGTGTTCGAGTAATATGAGCGTATCAGACGCAATTTTTTCGCGCGTGTGCAGCAGTGCATGTCCAGTACGCGTACGATTTCTCCTCGTGTGGTGAACCATATGCTCCCAAATTTTGGGAGCATGGTGTCAGTGATTTCTCCAACAACTCCACAAAATTTCGTGTCCCCACGTGTCCTACACAGTGAGTTATAGGGACCGAGATGCAGGACACTACATGTTGTCCAGAACAGCAAGTTCATGTCCCCGTGTGGACACGACAAAAATCATAGATCAATGACACGAAATCAAATACTACACCTAGCACTACAAATTCATTCAAACACATTTCAAAAATAATAATAAAAATACGAGTGTGGCATTTCATCAAACACCTATACCTAGGTGTTGATACGTGTCCGATACGGACACAAATGGACACGACTCGACACAAATCCAATACCTATGGCTAGGGGACACCTAGGGCTATGCAAATAAATCAAAAATATAATGAGTTTAGATAGGGTTACCTATTGGTTGTTCTTCCTCAAGAAAACTCCTAAAATGAGGATTCCTCCTTGCTAGCCCAATACTCCAAATTGCTCCAAAGCTGAGGTTTCTCTCCTTGGACATGAAATAGAGCTGGATTAGGAACTAATGCAAAAGACTAGAGTGGAAAAGGAATTAAAATGAAGAAACTAGGGCGTAAGGAAGATTTCTGTACCTCTCCTTCTTGTAAACTTGAAAACTTTCGTAAGGAGGCTACAACTAATGGAAGAGGCATTATATAGGGGTAGGATTCCCTATGTTGGCTGGCCAAAACTCTAGGGTTAGGGTTTTAGTTAGTTGGGCCATGGGCCTCCCTCTCTTGGTGGGTTTCTAGGCTTCCTAGTTAAAGGCCTATTCTCAAAACACCTCATTCTAACTAATAAGCCCAAAAGCAATTATCTACCAATTTTCTAACCATGACTTAAACTAACAAGTCCCACTTAGTCTATAGGTTAAGTCTCACTTCTAGGTTTGGCCCAATCTAGTCTAGAACCAAGATACCACATAGCAACTAATTAATTAATAACAAATTCACATACATTCCAATAAATTCTAATAAATCCTATTAAATTCGAATAAGTTCAAAATGACCAAAATAGCTAAAAATGATAAATAAAACACCCTAATCATATGGCTAGGCTCTAGGTCAAGCTGTCTCTAGGGTTACACTAGCAAAATACCAAAATCACAAGTCATAATTTTTAAATTGTTTTAAAATGATTAAAAATCACCAAAAATCATTATTATTTAAATATCATAATTAAATAAATTAAAACGTAAAATTTTAAAATTACCCTTATTTTAGAAAACTGGGTGTTACAAGTCTACCCACCTTAGAAAAATTTTGTCCTCGAAATTTAAGATGGTAGTACTACTTCTAGGTCAAACACCCCCACAATTATAGTCTCAAAATCACACGGTTCGACAATCATATGTGTCTGTCCAAAATCATGATACTCAGAATCTTCGTCATGCTAGTGAGCAAGGCTACGATAATCACAGAGTCCTTGACTAAGGCACATACCTCTAGAATCATGGTATTTAAAATTTTTGCATTACCGCATGCTTGGCAGCAAAAACCTTAAATTCCCACACCCGAGAAATACGTCTAAATCTGACTATATATCCTCACTATGCCAGCTACACGACTATCGAAGATTCTAGATCCCATAACTGAGGTGACCTAGCCTATATAATTCGTCTCAGAATAAAACAAACATAACACAAAACAACATACAAAATTGATCAATCAAAAGAACAGGAGGAATCAAATTTTTAAGGCGTTTAAGAGGCAATTGCAGAATTGGAATCAAAAGAATGGAACCTGCAACTAGATCTAAATGGCCTAAGCATCCTCGATGTCCTGGCGAAAGCTCGCCCCTGGCCTCCCCTGGCCTGCTGCTGATGCTGTAATGTACCTCCTGATCGCTGAGTCGGTAGGTAATCCCTTCTGCTGGCCCATCGAGAGCCTAGCTCCTGCTCCCCTGCTCTGTCCGTCCAGATGACTCAGGACACTCTCTCAGCCGATGATCGATCCGCCGCAAAGTAAACATCCGCCCAGCCTCTTATGGCATTCGCCGCAATCGTGCCCCGATCTCTTAGAGAAGGGGCAAATAATGACAAGCTGCTATCCCGGAGCCTGCTGCTGCCTCTGTGGCTGTTGTGCCTGCTGAAAGGGTACACGGTCCTGAAATTGCCGCTACTGAAAGTAGACCCTCGGCTGCTGATACTGCTGCTGAAACTGTAGAGATGGCATCTGCTGTGGATACTGCTGCTGAATCTGTAAGAGGGGCATCTGCTGCGGATACTACTGCTGAATCTGTAGGTGGGGCCTCTTGGCCGGGCCCGCACTGCCACTAGCTTCCTGAGTGTCTAGCATCCTCTTCTCCTTCAGTCCAAGATCGTCCTCTGCTGCCATGGCTCCTACCAGAATCTGCTCGAAAGTGGCGTCACGGCTGCTCTTGGTATATGGCCTGATCTCCCTGATCAAACCCCTGCGGAACCTCCTCGCCTTCCCGGCCTCAGTAAGATCCTCAACGAATCTACCCAAACGGCAGAACTCCCCGACGTATTCCTCAACGGTCTGGTTCCCTTGAACCAAACTCTCGAACTGTGCCTCCAAGGCACCGAGTGCTGTATCGGGAAAGAATTTCTTCTTGAACAGTTTCTTGAACGCTGCCCACGTCTGACCGGATGTACCAACCCTCGGGTCCGTCTTGTACCAAGTACGGGCCAAGTCCTGTATCTGACTGGCTGCTGCCTCGATCTATAATCCAGCTGGTATCTATGCCAATCGAAATATCTCCTCAATGTGCTCTAACCAATCGTCAGCATATATGATACCCTCTGTACCCTTGAAGTCTCGAGGTCCCATCTTCTTAAAAGATTAGATGACTGGAGTCCTCGGCTGATACGGCTGCATCTGACCTTCCTGTGGCTGAGCAGCCACCAGCTCTACTGTCGTCCTGACCAACTGGTGAGTATCTTGTATGCTCTGTCGAAAATCAACAGACTGGCTCTACTGTATATGCTGCTGAGTCTCCAGGAATCGCTGGAAGAGGATAAACATCTGAGCCGTATCCACTGTCCCTGAAGGTAACTACTGCTGATACATTTTCGGAATGACGGGGGAAGACCTCCGGACAGGTGGAGGTGCACTCCCAAAAGCTGCAGAAGCTCCTATATGAGTAGAAACAGGAGGTGTTGTGGTCCCAGCATCCACAATCGGGCGAGGGATGCTAGGCCTCTCACCAGCCTCTGCTGGGCCAGAGCGATGCGATTGTGTCTCAATCACCATCCTGGAGACAGATCAAACAAGGAATCAATACTGAGACAGAAACGATAATTCAATGGAGGACAGTTATTTCAAGAAAGCAATCTTCAACAGGAATTTAGATGACAGGAATTCAGTTAAGAGTTTTTTCTAATGTGATTGAGTACCTCAAAATAATCCTAATCCTACTGCAGGCTGTAGTGATACTCTAGTTCGAATACCACTACACAAACTCGACCTGCATGGGCCACCACTAAAAATGTATCACGACCCGCACCCACCGTGAGGGTATAAGTACGTAACAGTGCCCAGCCTACGCCGCAGTATCGGCGGTAGAACGCTGTTCTAGGTCATGAACTATATCTAACATAATATGAATACTCTCCAAAAATGAGGCCAATCATAGAAGGTACAACTCAATCACAATCTAAGGTAGAATATAGCACGATGGAATAGATAAAAAATCCTCAACTGAGGTACAACAGTCATGAAATAACATAAGTCTCAATAACTACCAGTCTCCATAATAATACAACTCTGAATCCAGACAACTACTAATATAAAAATACGAAACAGTCTAGACTAACTACACTAAGCATGGGTATCATCCTCAGCAGCTGCCTGAACCTTCCCAGGGGTCCAGGTCGCGAGTGTCATCTAGGCAAGCTCCATAGTAAGGGGTGCAGGATTCCTCATCATCCTCAGTAAAAATTTTAACAGGTCCAGTCAGGACGGAAGCGAGCATAATACATCTCACGCAGATCATAACAGGTTAGAAAATATAAACATGCAAGAGAGTACGATACATGAAACTGAAAGAAGGTACATGATGTAAATAAAGAGAGAACTGTATTAGAAATATCTACTATAAGTAGAGAGTTACCAGTGACTAGTAATTTAGAGTACAAAGTCGACATGTGAACGGCTGGATTTGCACATGAATATACTAAAGAGGTGCACACTGTTATACTACTTTGGAATTGTTCACATGACTATTTATACTCCCCCATACCCCAATCAATCCACAAGGATCCAAACAAGTTATGTTACGTACATGATTTTCACATGAAAGCCCATAGATGGGTGTACATGAAGTATACATGAGGTCTCAGAAACTGAGTGCACATGAATTCCACATGAAGGCCCATGAAGGGTACACATGAAGTATAGGTTATACATGAATTATACGAGAAACATGACCGAACATGATAGCACATGAGAGTACACGAGCGAGCATGAAGCACATAAGAAACATGAATAACATGAGAGTGAGGAATACACGATGTACATAAAACACACGACATGATGTATCCGATGCTCCCGAGGGGGATAACATCTCAAGGTAGGGATCCATATAGTACCAATCCATGATAATATCATGACAGCATCAAATAAGGTAAACTAGAGCAGGAATATAGTTCTAAGCAAGTTATAAAATGATCAGAGAATGTACTTGCCTGGTATCTGAAAGTCTGAAGTAAATGTACTGTCCGAGATGAGGTACCTGACTCCTAGTTAGAGCAACGCAAGTCAAGATGTATACAGGGGATGATAATTGTAACCTACAATACATCTGCATGCTGTCTAGGTCAAACTAGACTAAAGTCAACACTTGGTCAACTCTAGTCAACTACACTAGTCAACTAGGTCAACTAGGTCAAGTCCTAGCCTAAACAAGTCTAACAAGTCTCACTAGGCCTAACCAAGCCTAGGCTAGCACTCACACATCATCACAAGGCCATACAAGCCAACACAAACCATACATCAAAGGCACATCTTATTTAGCTATTAATCATGAATATATATATATATATATATATATATATATATATATATATATATATATATATACAACATTACCCATACAATATGTAAATAGAGATAGAGAAAAACTAGCATGTAAGGGCCTATGTGGTTGGTGTGTGTACATAGTTGTGGACATGAAAGAGTATCAAAATACTAACTATTCTATACATGGCATGTAGGTTAAACTATCTACATTACAACATCTAATTGTACTTGACATGCATGGCTAACAAGTATACATCTATATTGGGCATAAGCATTCATTCCTATATAGATCAATTTATTTACAATTCAATTATCATATCAACATAGTATATATATATATATATATTTACATATCCAATATATAGGTTACATTTACTTTAAGTTAATACAAATGTGTGAGGGATACACTCAACCATATATGCCATAGCTATATACATACATAACCAATTATATCATGCATACATACACATCATCTAACACACAATGCCTCTATATTATATATATGTATACATCAACATACACCAATCCTACACACATTAGATATAGCTATAGAGGGAAGAGAAAGAAGAATAAGGCATGACAAAACATTCTCAGTTTTCTGTGTGTGTGCATCCTCAGTAATGTGTTGTTTTGTGGGTCTGTGTTTAGATAGGAGAAAACAATACATAGAGAGTGAGTGATGTGAGGGTGTTATCACATGGCAAGAAGGGGGGTTTGTTAGTGTATACATGTGTATGTGTGTGTCTAAGTGTGAGGGGGTGTGTCTCATTTGTATAGGGGCACATGTGAAGGTGGGGGGTTAGTAGTACATGACATGTGTGTATATGTGAATAGGAATCTCAGTTGTGTGTGTGTTTGTGGCAGTGGTGTGTGTGGTCATGAGTGACAAACAAGTATGGTATTTGAGTTTTTTTCCCAGGAAACTGTGGGGGTTACTTCTCAGTTATTGTCAATATTTCAAAGTCCCTAATCTCACTGTCAGCCGAACAAGTTCTGAACCAATTAGAAATCAATCAATGTGAACTCAGGATATCATCTCAGTCAATTCTAACCCCAAACCTAAATTGAATATTAGAACAGTAATTTCCCATGCCTACAGCAAGATCAACCCATTCTCAGGTTTTTCAGATTAACACATGACAGTGCAGAGTTCTCAGGGTGTGTATTTTTACATACAGTAGTGTGTCAAGAAACATGGTGTATACATTAGAGAGCAGTAATGGTTTAGTTCTCAAAAAAATATGATTTAGATAGGGTTCTCAGGAAAATAGCAAATGACAGTTTATATATAGTAAGATATTGCACTGGCTGCAGGAAACTGGGTGTTCGAACATTCAAAAGCCAATCAAATCACCATAATTCAAACCCAGGCATAGCAGTTATGATTAGGTTAACAAATCAGTATATTAACGTAGCAAGCAACATGAATTTAACATTTAAAAATTCATAAAAAACTGGAAAATAAAATCATAGACTGATACTTAAACAGTTCATCCGATACCTATTCAAAACCTAAGATTATTAATCAAAAACTTAATAATACATCAAACAAATGGTTGGTAATCGATCTAGCACATGTGTACGTATCAACCATGCCGTATCGTATCCAAAAACGGGACACGAATGTGTCCAAATAAGTCAAAACACCCAAAATACTGAACTAACACAGCAGTGTCGTACGACGAGGATGGAGCCTCGTGCTCACGGCACAGAGCGACACATGTCTCGTGCTCATGCATGTGGGTTTTCCTAGGATAGGGCTAGGGGTCTAGCACCCTGAATCGGGTCGCGGCTGTGTCGTGTCTGAGTAATATGAGCGTATCAGACACGATTTTTCTGCGCATGTACAGCAGTACGTGTCCAGTGCGCGTACGATTTCTCCTCGTGTGGTGAACCATATGCTTCCAAATATTGGGAGCATAGTGTCAGTGATTTCCCCCAACAACTCCATAAAATTTTGTGTCCCTACGTATCCGACACAGTGAGTTATAGGGCCCGAGATGCAGGATACTGCATGCTGTCCAGAATAGCAAGTTCGTGTCCCCGTGTGGACACGACACAACACGAAAATCATAGATCAATGACACAAAATCAAACACTACACCTAGCACTACAAATTCATTCAAACACATTTCAAAATAATAATAAAAACACGAGTGTGGCATTTCATTAACACCTATACCTAGGTGTTGATACGTGTCCGATACGGACACGAAATGGACACGACTCGACACAAATCCAATACCTACGGCTAGGGGACACCTAGGGCTATGCAAAAATGCAAAGAAATCAAAAATCTAATAATTTTAGATAGGATTACCTATTCGTTGTTCTTCCTCAAGAAAACTCCTAAAATGAGGATTCCTCCTTGCTAGCCCAATGCTCCAAATTGCTCCAAAGCTGAGGTTTCTCCACATGGACATGAAATAGAGCTGGATTAGGAACTAATGCAAAAGAATAGAGTGGAAAAGGAATTAAAATGAAGAAACTAGGGCTTGAGGAAGATTTCTATAC